>APFE031651420.1:120381-136824 GCA_000404065.3 Pinus taeda
CATGAGTTCTAAATGTTGTTTTTGGAATGTCTTTAGTCTTCATTCTAATTTGATGATATCCTGAAAGAAGATCCAACTTGGTGAAGTAAATTGATCCATGCAATTCATCCAATAAGTCATCAATGACAGGAATGGGAAATTTATCTTTAATAGTGAGCTTGTTGAGCTCCCTATAATTTGGACACATATGCCATGATCCATCCTTCTTGTGAACCAATACTACTAGAGCAGAGAAAGAACTTTGACTAGGTTGAATTATACCAGCCCCTAGCATTTCTGCAACCATACGTTCAATTTCACTCTTTTGGACATAGGGATATCTGTAAGCCTTGATGTTTGGAGGAACACTTCCTGGAATCAAATTGATGGCATGATCATGATCACGAATAGGTGGGAGGCCTTTGGGAGTTTCAAATACCTTGGAATGATTGTCCAAGACTTTTTGGAGATCTGGAGAAATGGATGATTTTGATGCGGGAACATCTAGTGAACATAATTGTGCAATTATGCCGCGTTGTTCTTTCTTTAGAAGCTTTGTCATTCCATTAGAGCTAATTATCTTTCCTGGTTTCCCTACCATACCCCTTAATTCAATTTCCTTTCCTTCTGAAGAGAATTTCATGAAAAGTTCTTAAAAAGTAAAAGCTATTATACCACAGGATTGTAGCCATTCATCTTTCTTTAAACCATCCATCTTATTTTTAGTTACCTTTTATGCGAGTGAAATTTGTTGCACTTGGTTTCGTAATATTGATATATCATGTTGCATTTCTTCCTCTTCTTCACCAGTCATGCTAGAGATTTCAGGTTGCTTACTAGGTGTTTCCATTTTCTTTCTTCGTGGCATCAATTACCGATAATAATGCTTCACTATTCCCTTTGAATTCCTTCAAACTAATTTTTCAAACCAAGCTTATGCAAAAATTTAAAAAATACACACCTTTTTTCACTTGTAGGAGCTCGATATTGAATTTGATGTACCTCTGTAATTTTTGATCTCCCAGTTCTGAAAACATGACCTCCAGTAGCCCTCTACGTCCTCTTTCCAATGCCACTAGTCTGATCCGAATTGGATTCTCCAAGGAAGAGTTATGCCAAATCTCCCATGGTGACCTGATTATAGACTAGTTCAGTAGAGCGAACTTGTACGACGTGCCATGTGTCATTTTTTTGACCACTGGATCTGAAAAATATATAAACAAAACTATAGTCTGTCCTCTTTTGTCAACTTCTTACGAAATTTCAATATGATGCTTAGAGAGGCAGTTATGACGATTTTCCCACGGTGACCTGTTTGGAATGTAATTCGGGGGTCTGCAAAAACCCTAACTTCCTCAGACTATATCTCCGAAAATATAGCGAGACAGGATCTGAAATTCGAAGCCGAGGTTTAGACTGATTTCTTCTCATATGGGTTTTGTTTATCTTTGGAAACTTCGTAGTGAAAGAGTTATAGCGAAAATACCACGATGACCTGTTTTATCTTAAATTCTGGAGCTTGCAAAATCCCTAACTTCCTCATCTCATATCTCCGAAAATATAACAACACAAGCTCTGAAATTTGGACCCGAGGTTCAACATGATTTCGTCTCAAATTGGTTTTTTTTTTCACTTCATAAATGTCATAGAAAAAATTTATAGCGAAAATTCCATGATGACCTATTTGGAGTAGCGAGACCCTAGAATCCAAAGCTCTGATACCAAATGTTAGGAAACTAGCTCACAAAAAGATAAAAAGATAGATCAACGCCTTAGAATTCAGCCTCTTCGAGGGGGAAACCTCCTTTACATTACACAAAATGAACAATTCTTGGATGATACAAATGACAAAACGTCCTTTCTATATATAGGAGTCTAAGGGGTCACAATATAACCAAGCCGACCTAACAATAATAATATAAAGGCACAAAAATAACAATAGTGGGATTCTATGGGGCACAATAATAACAATATGGGGACAATAGGGGAACAACAATAACAATAAGGGATACAGTGACAATAGTAATGGGGAAATCACTAGTATTATAGGGACCTAACAGAGCGGTCTTTGCGTGGATTTGAATTGCAAGCGTGAACAATGGAATGTGCAGCGAAAGAGGATGAAAAAGAGATGTACAAGACCATGCTCAAAATTTCCAAAAGGGTGGAAATTATGTATGAAACTCTAAAGAAAGAGACATAGGAAAAGGAGTGATTGCAGCTTCAGTTGCATGCCATGGAAGAGGCCTTGGAATAATTTAAGCACAACAACCAAAATCTTCAAACAGATAATGTTGAATTGAAGATGCTTCTACATGGAGAGAAAAAGGAGAAACATAGTTCTCTACGACAGCTGCAAGCAAAGGACGAGGCCTTGGAAAAGCTGCAACATGACCCATGTGAGGTAAAAAGTAATTCTCTGAATTCATGTATGTGTCATGATAATGATTTCACTATTTTTGAAAATCATACCACAAAAATTGGCTCGAAATTGTTGAAGAGAATGGGGTATGAAGGAAAAGGCTTAGGTGTTAATGGCCAAGGCATTGTCAACCCCATCAAAGTAGAAGAATTACCCCGTCAGGCAAGACTTGGGTATGTCAGAAAGGAAGTTTGGGAATGCGCCAAGACAAGAAGAAAACCACCAACAACAGATGATGAGAAGCCCTCATCAGTTCTTTCTGAATCGAAAGAGTAGGTAAAAGATGTTGATTTCCTTTCGGTTTCATCTTCACATAGTATACTTTCCGTTGGAGACTTGGAGATCCCAATTACAGGGACAAACATCAGGCTCCTTACCAGGACAAGGCATGAGGAGAACTTGGTGTTAATAACCAAGGCATAACTCAACCATTGGAGGTTGTGCAGAGACCTCAATTTGCAGGCTCGAGATACACCAAAGGAGAATGCTCGAAGGTGTCAGATTCTTTCGAGACATCATCAAAATCGTCAAGGAAAGAGAATGATGGGAACACATCCCCATCATCCCATGATAGTTTCCATTGCAAGGAAAGAGCTGAGGCAAACTCTCATCGCCATACTTACACTAGGAACGACAAGGAAAGGTATAACCAGTTTCGATATTCGAATGTTCATTTTGGTTATAATCATGTTGTTAATGATAAGAATAAAACATGGCATCAAAAAACATGTACCTTTTGTGGATTACATAACCATACATTTTCAAGTGTTGGAAAAGAATGGCAGCACACAAAAGGATGAGGCGTGAAAAACCCTCTCAACAGTAGGTTAAACAGATGTTGAGAAAGAAGATGTATTGCAGTCATTACAATAGAAATGGCCATCAAAGAGCCACTTGATGGAGGATCCATCTAGAGCAGCACCTTAAAAACAAAGTGTCGATGCATGAACCAGATGAAACGATTGTTCGACGAGCAAAACCACCACAAGGAGGTGACCCGTTCAAAGTGATAAGTGAAAATTGGTTTCTAGATATGTTAACTTTTCACGGTTGTGCTTTCGTAAATCATTTGTTGCATTTTAAAATGTAAAAGTGATGATGTGTTTTCCATCACTTGTTAGGAAATAATGATGTCTAGTATTTATATGAGTTGCATGATAAACTGTGAAAGTGATGTCGTGTTTCCATCACTTGTCAAAGAAAAACAATAATGTTTGGCCTTATCTTTATAAATCATGTGTTGCGGTGATGAAGTGTTTTCCATCACTTTGAAGCAACAATGATATGTTGGCCTTGTGTTCATAGCTGGGGTATTGTGTCCATCCTGATGTAAACTTGACCACCGAGTATGTGTTATAAACTCTTGGCAAATGTGGGATGCTTGGGTCATTAGTTGGTCATGCAAGTCAAGCATGTAATATGAAAAACAATGTACAACAAGTTGCAGAGGTGGTAGGTGTCAGCTCATCACTTAAGGCTTTGAGAACAAAGGTGAAGGAGATGGAAGCGAGACCTTTCAGGATGCTTGTGATGCAGATAACGTACAGAAAAGTTACAGATTGTTTTTCATGCTTTTGGAGGACCAAAATATCCTTAGTGGGGAGGATTGATCCAGGTGGCTTCGGAGACACACACAGGACAAAGAGGGCTTACGGAAGCTCGAAAATCAAAGTGTTTGGCTTATTCTTGAACTAGATTCATGTTAAAGATCTCGTCGTCGTGATCGCAGTGGTGTGAATGGTTCATCAATCCAAGTCCGGATGAAGGAGATAGAGGCAGTCAAATTTCAATTGGCTTTTGCTAACTGGGTAGGGTTAATGGAGACACAATTTGGACTTTTTCTAGTAGACAGAATCTGACCAACTCCACCCAGATTACAGGCGAAATTTTTGCCTTGTTAAAATGACTCCTTCGGTAAAAAATCTGGATTTTCAAAGTTGCTTTATTATTATTAAACATTTAAAAATATATATATATAAAATAAGGAGGTGGTGGGCCACCACACCCACCACCCCATGACTCTCTAGCCCATACACTAACCATATACCATAATTTAATGCAGGGGAGGCGGGGATTGAACCCGCCTAGCCCAGATAGGTCAGTCCCCACTGGGCGGCCCCATGAACCACGTTGAACGTACCACCAAAACACAACACCCCTAAACAATTAATGTGCCATTTTTTAGTGTGGGAGGCATGGGGCAGGCCGCCCAATGTGAACCCAACCCCCATTTAAATACATGCAGTTTATGTTAAAACAAGAAAATGTTAAACCATGGAGGGGGCGGGGTTTGACCACCCAATCTCCTCCACCTAATGTGGATTCCTAACCAATTTGCCAAACTGATTTCCTTGGTTAATCCACCCGAGAATTGATATAAACCTCATTTGCACAGTGTGCCTAGGAAGATGGAGGAACCAAGAGTGGGCACAGAAAACGAGGTAGAGTTAATTTTTAATTAATTTTTATGCAGGTGGAACCATCACTGTGCAAAATTTCTAGGAGGGTGAAATTCTTGCAGTGTCCAAATTGGACAAATTTTATGTCGATCTTACAGCTCTTAGCGACATGGACCCAATGGCGTAGTCAGTTTCCTGATCTAAGCAGCAGATTTGGAGAGTACCTGGAGGAGGGAATCTTTGAGGAATCTAGGGGGAATCTAAAAGATTCCTTGATCCCCAGATTTCCACTTTCTCAAAATTCAGAAATTTGACAGTTGATTTTGCACTATTCGATGCCAAAAATTTGATGGTGTGTTCAGATTTTCCATTTTCTCATTCTATTTTTCAATCACTTTTCTAAGTGGATTGCAGGTGTTAGCCTTCATGTGCGAGCAGTGCTTTCCATGCAATTTGATGTCGTGAGATTGATGGCACGAATAGCTTCAGCAGTTTGACATCCTCTTCTTCAGATGGCCCTTGGATGTGAGGTATATGTAGTGTGTTCATGTACTTCTTTTGCAATGCATTGTGCTGCACAAATCCCTGGTTGATGCTTGATGTGGGATCTTCTTCTTACTTGTTTTCATGATTCTTGCTTGATGTGATACAGAATCATCTGGGTGATGTACTTGTTGTCATGATTCGTCATGTTGTGTTTTGAGATACTTTTCTTGTATGTTGATGGGATACTCATGTGGTTGCCATGTATGTTTGCATTGAGATCCCTTTTATGCCATGTTGGTGGGATGCTCATCATGCATGAGTTTGTGTCATACTGATAGGAGTCCTTTTGACTAAGAGTTGTTGTAGTGGAACATGTCTTCGATCCACTCTTGTGTGAGGGAATTTTCCTTGTATGATAGCGACATCATCTCTTATATACATCATCACTATTGACATCACTTAATGCAGTGGCGTACACCATCTTGACACTGGGGACCAAAGATGTAGTCCCCCCTGGGCAAAATCCGTTATCAACGACTTATGTTTTCATGTCTTGATGATATGTTCCTCTTCTTTACAGCATGTAGATGTATTCATTTATGTTCTTTTAAAAATGAAATTTAACACATCACAAAAGTAAAATGTCTTGGAAGGGTCCTTTGTCACACCTGGACCTGGATCATAAAAGTATTACCAAGAAAAACTTTATTGATCCCTTAACTTCAATAATAATGTTTTTAAGGTAACAAAACTATAGCGTCGCACTAATACTTCAATATCACCATTTTCTAGCATTGTTGTAGGCGCTGGAAAATGATTTTCCAGCGCCTACAACAATCATTTTCCATAGTTGTTGGATGAAATCTAGTTTAGCTATAACATGTTGAAGAGTTCTGCAGTGGGTTATAGTTCATTTGTGTTGCAAAATGAATTTCCAGCGCCTACAAAAATCATTTTCCACAGTTGTTGGATGAAATCTAGTTTAGCTATAACATGTTGAAGAGTTCTGCAGTGGGTTATAGTTCATTTGTGTTGCAAAATGGATAGTAATTGTTGTAACCCCTTATAGTTTTGCAACCATACTATGAAATGAAACCATCAACCTTGAGGTTCATGGAGGGATGGAAGGAAAAATTGGAGATGACTCACATTTAGTTGAAAAATGTTGTAGAAAGGATGAAATATTGGGTAGATCATGATAAAATGGAGGCAGAGTTTTTAGTTGGGGACTTGGTATTATTTAAGTTGGGTAGTGAGAACCTCAAGCCACTAAGTGACATGTCAAGTGACCTGGTGACTATGGATTAATGTTTCAATTCCCTGAGTGCCTACCAGTGGGTTATTTGTTCATAATACTCATAAATCTGTGTTTATAGGGTAGATAGTTGAGATATTTTCCATCATTCAAGAACATTCTAGAGTTGTTCCAAGGCCCATCATTCAAATCTACATGAGATTTATTTATGAATACATTTCCAAACAAATTTAGAGCTTAGAGTAGTTTCTATGTCGATTATGTAGAGTTCTCTTATTCCATACATTCTAGCAAATAGAGAAGAGTCATCTCCCCTTTTTGTTATTTCTTTGCAAGCCAGAGTGCGATATTTTGAACATGATGTGATGATTCGGTGGATCAATTTAATGCTCAAAAATCAAAGTTATTGGATTGTCTCGAAACCAACGCCAAAGCGAAGATCTCGTTGCCCTAAATCTAACACAACTTTTTTCACTCAAAACCGATATCGGATGCTCCCTATATCACGTTCTGATCGATTTAGGAAACAACAAAATTTTTTGAATGTCGGTTGCAGTTACACCCAGTTAGTAGTCCGTACACTGACTAGGCATTTGACTAGGCTTGACAGAGTATTTGGTGGACCATTCTTTGACTGCCACTTGTCTTATTCTAATTAGTTGTGGAATGGTGATTTTTTAATGGTTAATGGGTATTTTGATGTGGCCCAATGAGGGAGTGCCATGTGGGCCAATCGGTCGCTGCCACATGGCCTCCCCTTATTCGTGCAAAATTTTGTTTGAGGCTGAACTACCTCTACAATATTTGAACTTGTGACCTCCACTGAACAACAATAAGCCTGCATCGTTGCACTACATATTGTTCCTTGACTAGGGGGTAACAAAATTTTATTTAAAGTTAATGTGATGTGCCATTAGGGGAAGGGGGTTGGGTTAAGCCCTAGCCCCTGGCCACCCCAGTGCCACGGGACTACATGAAGGAGGCCAAGGGCTAGGCTTAGCCCAACCCATGGCCACATCCCTAGAGTTAATCATCAGAACCAATGATGAACCACAACAGAATAGGAGGAGAGGGTCCAACCCCAAGGCACATGGTGCCATATAACCACGGGCACGATGGAAGGGGAGGGGCCAACCCATGGTCACAGGAAACCTATAAAACTAGGAATGTGTGCCCAGCTAGGTGCCAGATAGTAGCCCTAGAATATTAGCCCCCTATGTGGTCTTATGGCCGCCACATGACCACAAAATTCAAAACTAGGGGCTTAATGGCGGAGTTAACCATCCTATATTTTTGCCTGCCAAGCGGAAATGTAGGCTAGGCTTGCGCATCGGTTGTTTGGGGCACTCAAGCCAGGTTTAGGCCGAATTAGAGGATGATTAACTGGAGAATTGTGTAAAAACTTGAAACATTCATAACTTACTCAATTTTTGGCCAAATGAGGTGCAGAAAGAACCAAAATGGGGGTTTTTTACAGTGTTGGATCCATTGGAGACATTAGTTCTGCTGGTTGATATTTGTAAATCATTTAAACATAATTTAGAGAATTTTTAATGGAAGAGGCTCCGCATTGGAAGCTGGACCAGGAGATGTAGCCTAGGAGAGGGGTGAACTCCTTTATCATGATTTATGTTATGTGTTTTAGATATGTTTATTTTGTCTCTGCTTGGCTATAAATTATGGTTAAAATTTACTTGTTTATGTGTTTAGTAAGTTGATCCTCTACCCAACACACATAAATTTTACTTCCAAATTGTTTAAAATATTCAATTTTACACACAAAAAAATCATTTTGGTATCAGAGAAACAGGTTATTGTGAAGATTTGATTTGTTTCCAAGTGTTTTTTTTATGCTTACTAGGTTGAAGCTCAAAATAGGAGAAGGAGAAATTGTTTCAAGGAGAGCAAACACACCTCAAGCTTCAATAATCATGACACATGAAGAAGGTCTTGAAGAGATGTTTGAAGATGAGAAAACTTTCAGAAAAACATTCTTTGAGATGTCTAAGATGGTTAAGGTTCTGTATGAGGAGAGGAATTCCAGATTGTATGGAGAGAGTTCAAAGCATACAAAAGAAGATGGAGGAAAATGATACAAGCCTCAAAAAGACAATGGAAGGAATGCGACAAACCACCACCCTCACCTCCATCATCCTCATCCTCATCTTCATCCTCATCTTCAAATTCTTCTACCCTTTCACAAACACCTCCAAATTCGCCAAGGGGTCATGGTCAAACTCCTTTGCTTAAGCTTGATATTAAGTTTGAATTGCCCATGTACAATGGAGAGGTAAATGTAGAGAGATTGGATAACTGGGTTTGTCAGATTCAAGTGTATTGCAATATACAAAGAATCAAAGATGATGAAACCAAGATTCAACTTTCTTCTCTTAGATTGGAAGGTGCAACACTAAATTGGTTGGAAGCCGAAACTCAAGAGGACATGAAGAAACATGGTAAGGCTTTAGCCTCTTGGAATGATTTTGTTGTTGCAATAAGAAGGAAATTTTATCTATTAGCACACATGCAGAAAGCTATTATGGATTGGCAAAACTTTAGGCAAGCTAAAGGGAAAAATGTACAATATTATATTCAAGAATTTAGAAAAAGAGCTTTGATTTTGGTTATAGATTTGTCCTCACAAGATACTTTTCTCAAATACATTGGAGGATTTCATGGTTACTTGAGACATACTATTCTCATGTTTAACCCTACAAAACTAGATGAAGTATGTGTACAGACAACTCAGCTAAAGGCAAGAGGTAAAAATGTTTCTGAAGAAACTAGTGAGAGTTCCTTTGAGTCTGGAGAAAAAGGAAATAAGAATTCTACCATCAATGTGGAGAAAGAAAAAATTACATGTAAACATTGTTCCAAATAGGGCCATGATGAAGATCATTGTTGGAAACTTCATCCAGAGATGAGACCCAAAAAGTTTAAAATCAAGGAGAAAAAAAATACAGTTGCAGCTACACAACATGATTTAGGTTCTGATTCCGGAGATTTAACAAAGATCATAGCCATGGGTTTGAAAGGTAAGGACATTGAACGTACTAGTTCTTCAAATTGTCTCAATGAAACTCAAGATAAAAAAAAAAGAATAGAGTTTTTCCACATTAGAGTTATTTCAAAACATACCAAGATAGATACATTGTTTGATAATGGTTCACAAGCAAATCTTATCTCAGAAGACATTGTTAAGAAGTTGAATTTAGAAACCATTCCTCATCCTAAACCTTATCCTCTAGGTTGGATATGTGATAATGAAAAATTGCATGTAACAAAAAGATGTAAACTGAAATTTCCAACCATCGCAAACTTTTTAGACAAGGTAGAGCTTGATGTAATTCCAATTGATATTGTTTTGGGAAGCCCATATCTATATGATAGGAGAGAAATTTTTCATCTCCATGAGAACAAATATCATTTTCTTAATAATGAGATTGAGTACATTGTTAAAGCACACAATAAGAAGTTGAATACATCTATGTAAATGCAGGAGAAATGAAGAGGATTGTTAATGTTAGTCTGAACTTTCATTGTTAATGATCAAACATGAATATGTTGAGGAATCTAAATCCTTTCAAGGATATGAATGGAGTTTGAAAACTGATTTTATTGAGGGAGGTTTCTAATTCATGTGATAAAAAAATTTAGGAGTCTAACAAGTTTCCTCCTAAAAGAGGTAAACAAAATGAAGTGAATTTGCAACAGGTTGCATCATTGTTGAACATTGGTGTGAACAAGATGCCACTATTAGAGCATGCAGAGGTCAAAAATCAAATGCAAAGGTTATTTGACAAAGAGGACATTGTTCCCAAAATATCTTCTTGTAGATTTCATAATGCTTTGCCTTTGGAGAAGGATTGTACATGGTGATGGCACTTACATTTGGTAAAGAGTCGAGCCAAGTGTAAGGCTAGACATGCTAAGCATCATCATGAAGACAGTGTTCAAGTTGAAAGGAACTTGAAATTTTTTAAGTTTCCATTGATTGAAGACCAGGGAGGGAATGTGCATATTCCTTCAAAGGCATTTTTATGTCCTACTTATCTTGAAAAATTGTATAAAGATGTCATCATTGACATAAAGTCCAAGACTCTGAAATCAAGGAAAGTGATGTACTTTCATGAAAAGCTCAAAGCGACAAAGTCAACAAACATTCAGTGGATTGAGACCGGAAGGGAGAGGGAGTTGTACCCTCATCTATTTGGCTGATAAAGAGATTTTGGAGGTCCAAAAGCTTCCAATGGGGAGGAATGATCCGGTGGATCAGTTTAATGCTCAAAATTAAAAGTTCTCGAATTGGCTCGAAACTAGCACCAAAGTGGAGATCTCGTTGCCCTGAATCTAATGCAACTTGTTTCACTTAAAACCAATATCAGATGCTCCTGATATCATGTTCTAATTGATTTGGGGGACAACTAAAAAAATTAAATGTGGGTTGCAGGTACAACTAGTCAACAGTCCATACGCTAACTGGGTTTGATTGAGTATTTGGTGGACCAGTCGTTGACTTCCACTTGTCTCATTCTGATTGGTTGTGGAATGGCGATTTTTTATTGTTCAATGGGTATTTTGATGTGTCCCAATGAGGGTGTGCCACGTCGACCAATCAGTGGCTGGCACGTGGCCTCCACTCATTCGTGCAAAATTTTGGTTGAGGCCAAAATTCCTCTACAAGATTCAAACTTGTGACCTCCACTAAACAACAAAAAGCTTGCATCATTGCACTACATATTTTTTCTTGAATATAGTGGTAACAAAAAATTATTTAAAGTTAATTTGATGCGCCATTGGGGGAAGGGGGCCAGGCTAAGCCCTAGCCCCCGACCACCCTAGTGCCATGGGACCGCAAGCAGGGGGCCAATGGGCTAGGCCTTAGCCCGGCCCACAACCACATGCCTGGATTTAACCATCGAAACCAGTGTTGAACCATAGTAGAACAGTTGGAGAGGGACCATCCCCAAGGCACATGGTGCCATATAGCCACAGGCGTGACGGAAGGAGAGGGGCCAGCCCCAGGCCGTATGACCCTCTCATGTAAGCATAGGCATGGAGAACCAACGAGGTCCATCCCATGGTCACAGGCGACCCATAAAACCAGGAACGTGTGCCTAGCTAGGTGCTAGACAGTAGCCCCGGAATATCGGCTCCCTATGCAGTCTTATGGCGGCCACATGACCACAAAATTTGGAACTGTGGGCTCAATGGCGGAGTTAATTGTCCTACAATTTCACTCTCCAAGTAGGAATGTAGGCAATCTTTGTGCGTCAGTTCCGCGTTTGGGGTGCTCATGCCAGCTTTACGCCGAATTGGAGGATGACTCACTAGAGAATTGGGTAAAAAAGTGAAACAGTCATAACTTACTCAATTTTTGGCCAAATGAGGTGTAAAAAGAACCAAAATGGGGGTTTTTTATAGTCCTAGATCCATTGGAGACATCATTTTTTATGTTTGAGCTTTGTAAATCATGTAAACAAAGTTTTTTTTGTTGTCATTTTTAATGAAAGTGGCCCTGCATTGGAAGCTGGACCAGGAGAAGTAACCTAGGAGAGGGGTGAACTCCTTTATCATGCATTATGTTATGTGTTTCAGATATGCTTATTTTTTCTTTGTTTGGATATAAATTGTGGTTAAAATTTACTTGTTTATGTGTTTAGTAAGCTGATCCTCTACCCAAAACAGATATAAATTTAACTTACAATTTGTTAAAAATCTTCAAGTTTACACATATAGATCATGTGAGCGAGTTGGGTTCATTGAATGTTTTACTTGTAAATGTTCATTGGGACAATAGGTTTCCTAATATGTTTCCTTATTTTTTGCAGATTGTGAGACAAAATGGAAAAGAAATGGAAGGCTATAATGGGCCTTGAGCTGTAAAACCCTAAAGAGAAAATCATATTTTCTAGTAAAGATTTAGTTTGGTCTGAAATATCTAAGGCCAACATGGCTATTGATCTAGCTGCGAAAATTCCTATACATAGAGTCGATGACTTCATTAAAGGAGAGGAAATGAATACAGAAGCTCCATGTACATTTTCCCAACGAAAAACCAAAACTTCGGGCTTAACCGAAGATCCAAGCTTAAGGGGTAGTGTTGTTGTGCGATGGGAACTGTAAGTGTTTTATAAATTCCTTCTTTAGATGTTGGTATTAATAGTTATTTATTATTTGTCATTGGTTTTGACGTCTTAATTTCTTTTATCTAGTTATGCCTTCTCATATGGTCCAGAGGACAATAGAGAAAAATGTGTAGGTTTTAACCCCATACAAAAATTACATGCATACAAATTCTAAGAACAAAAAATAAATAATGCTAGAGCATAACACATATACAGAGAGATTTTCCCCTGGATCCTAAAATCGGGACTACTAGATTTTTATTTCATTATGTTCCTTTTAATGTTACAATACATATTTATACATGCTGAAGCATCCAATACCATGGACCAAAAACCATCGCGTCCAAAACCATGTGCAAAAACCATGCACAAAACCATAGGTAGGTTCCCCCAACCTAATATAGTGTCCAAAAGGAAATTTCCCCAGGGTGCTACCCCAGACCCCATAGAGGGGGGCTACCCACCCCCCTCAAACCCTCTAGACAGGGGGGGCTGCCGCCCCCCTATGACTCCCCCACTATGCAATCAACACAACGAAGGGGGGACTCCACCACCCCCCCCCCCCACCAACCCACTGGTTAACTAGGTGGGCTAGTCATGGAAAGAATATAACACAACCCAACATTCTCCCACTCATTGTTTTCTTTCCATAGGGGACCACAAGAGGGCTTAGTCATTTATCCGGCCCTGCAACGCCCATTGTTTATCTACACCAAGAGAACTTCTTAGAGCTCATAGGTTTTTCAATGCATCTGTAGTATTCTTCAAAGTGTCCACCTTTACCAACAACACCTTTTTGTCTTCTATCATATCCCTCACAAATTGATATAAAACATCAATGTGCTTTGTTTTTGAATGGTAAGTAGGGTTCTTTGCCAAGAAATTGCACTTTGGCTATCACAGTATATCCTTATAGCTCCCTGTACTAACCCCATACTTGAACACAATCTCTGCAACCAAACTGCTTCCTTTCTTGCATGAGTGGCTACCATGTATTCTGTCTCTGTAGGTGATAATGCCACTATAGATTGTTTCTTACTCATCCAACTGACTACACCTCCAAATAGGTTAAACACATACCCACTTGTAGATCTTCTCTGATCCAGATCTCCAACCCAGTTTGCATCAACAAAGCCACGAATATCCAAAACTCTGTCCCATCGTGGTCTTTCTTGGTAGCACAAACCATAATCACTAGTGCCATGCAAATACCTGAAAACCTCTTCATTGTTGTCCAATGCTCCTTCCCTAGTTTTGACATAAACCTGCTCAGTACTCTCACTACATGTGCAATGTCTAGTCTAGTACAGACCATCGCATACATCAAGCTACCGACTGCACTTGCATATGGGACATGGGACATGTTCTCTTCTCTTCTTGTGTCTTGGGACACTATTCAACAGATAACTTTACACCTACATGAATAGGAACCTTCACCCGTTTACTATCCTGCATATTAAACCTCTGCAATATTGTCTCGACATACTTCCTGTGGTTTAACCAGAGCTTCCTCTTTGCCCGATCTCTTTTAATTTCCATGCCCAAAATATAGTTTGCAGCACCAAGATCTTTCATGTCGAATTTGGAGGACAATTAGGTCTTCAAATCCTGGATAATTTATTTTTCATTTCCAACCAGAAACATGTCATCCACATACAAGACTAGATAAATAACATGGTCACCAATTAATTTAAAATACACATAGTGATCTGCATTTCTTTCGGTGAAGCCAAGTCACCGTATAAATGTATCAAATTTCTGATACCACATCCTTGGTGACTATTTTAACCCATACAAATACTTCTTTGACTTGCATACCAATTCTTTCTTACCCTTCCCCGCAAAGCCTTCAGGTTGCATCATGTAGATCTCTTCTTCTATATCCCTATGAAGAAATGTTGTCTTCACATCCATCTGTTCTACCTCAAAATCAAAAGCACCGACAACAGATAAAAGTAATCTAATAGAAGCTACCTTGGCAACAGAAGAAAAAGTATCACCAAAATCAATTCCTAGAACCTAGGAATAACCTTTTGCTACAAATCGAGATTTGTATTTCTCCACCTTTCCTTCTGCATTTGTCTTCTTCTTGAACACCCATTTGTTGCCAATGGGTTTCCTTCCATCTAGCAACTCCACCAGATCCCAAGCCTCATTTTTGTGCAAAGATATCATTTCATCAACCATGGCCTCTTTCCAGAGTTTTCCATCCTATGAATCTAATGCTTCCTTCACAGTTCTAGGATCATCATCAATAATAGATAAAGCAAAATTTGAACAGAAAGCAGATTGACTATACCTTTCTGGTTGCCTTCTTTCTGAAACTGATCTTCTCACAACCAGAGTTTGTGGCTCTTCATCTTCTGATTCTTCTTCTGCTGTAGAGTCTGATTCTTCCTCCTTCAGCTCAAACTCTATCTTCTCAAGTTCCTTTCATGGGAATTCATGTTTAATAACATTTTTCACCTCTCTGAACACCACATCTCGATTGTACACAACCTTTCTTGTTCCTGAGTTCCAAAGCTTATAACCCTTTAAACAATCCTTATACCCAATAAAGATGCACTTTCCATATTTACTATCCAACTTTGTTCTTTTCTCCTTTGGAATATGTAAATATGCATCACATCCAAATACCCTCAGATGTGAAAGAGAGGGTTTCTTACCAGTCCATACCTCTTGTGGAGTCTTATCCTCCAACGCTGATGAAGGTGATCTGTTGACCAGGTAACATGTTGTCTCCACTGCCTCTGCCCAAAATTCTTGTCCTAACTTTGTACCACTGAGCATGCTTCTTGCCCTTTCCATCAACGTCTTGTTCGTTCTTTCCGCAGCTCCATTTTTCTCAGGTGTGTATGGAGTAGTCTTCTGTCGTGCTATACCACACTTCTTACATAATTCTTCAAATTCCTTGCTACAAAACTCTCCACTGTTATCTGTCCTCAACATCTTTATCTTCTTCTCTGTCTAGTTTTCCACCAGATCCTTAAATTATTTAAACCTGTAAAAGACTTCAGATTTCTTCTTAAGGAAATATATCCATGTATCCCTTGAGAAGTCATCTATAAATGATACATAGTACATAGACTTACCCACTGATGGAACCTTTACAGGTCCAAACTTATCACTGTGGACAAGCTCTAATATTTGTTTCTCCCTCTTACCATCAGAGGGGAAACTCACTCTATTCTGCTTCCCATATACACAATTTTCATAGAAATCAAAGTCCAGAGAGCTATTAGTCATACCTTCTACCATACCTTTACCATGAAGTATTCGAAGGCCCTTCTCTCTAATATGTCCAAGCCTTTTATGCCATAGCATGGTCTTTTCTCCAGAGACCATTAGATTTTCTGCTCCACTTTCAAGAACCACAAAACTATTGCACCCATCAATAACAGTGCTAACTTGCAGCTTGTATAGAGTTCCAATCCAAACTCTAGGCATCAATACCAGTGCTCCCCGAACCATATTGTAGGTATCTTTCTCGAACACTGTTTTTACACCTGCATCATCCAACTTGCTTACACAAATCAGATTTCTGGCTAATGCAGGAATATGCAGAACACCCGGAAGTGTTCTAATCCTTCCATCTTGCAACTTCAACTTGACTTTTCCGCAACCAACAATTCTATCCTTCCTGTCATCCCCTAAGAATACATCACCACCATCATATTTCTCATACTCACAGAACCACTCTTTATGGGGAGTGAAGTGAAAGGATGCACCTGAGTCAATCAACCATACCTCATGATCTACATGTGTACTTGAAGA
>APFE031651420.1:138339-148472 GCA_000404065.3 Pinus taeda
AGTGAAAGGATGCACCTGAGTCAATCAACCATACCTCATGATCTACATGTGTACTTGAAGAAGCCAAGTACACATCCCTACCTTCATCTGAGGTGGTTTTCACCTTTGCAGAAGGAGCATCATCAGATCCCTTTCCTTTGTCATGAGATTTAGATTTACAGTCCCTTTTGTAGTGCCCTTCTTTTCCGCATTTCCAGCACACCACCTTTACAGGTTTTCTTGGAGATTTAGATCTTCCTCTAGGTTTAGATCTTCCACTTGATGACTTATTTTTGTTTTTGTTCTGGGAAATTCTTCATACAAACAAGGCATCACCATTCTGGATCTCCATATTTTTCCATCTCATCTCCTCCGTCAGCAAGGATGAGACTATTTCATCAAACTGCAAGGCAGTTGCATTGCTACCTATTGCAATAACCAGGCTATCCCACAAATCTAGTAGAGAACACAACAAACTGATGCACTTATCTTCATCTGAAATTTTAATATCAACAAGTAATAACTGACTTACCACAATATTAAATATGTTTAGATGCTCTGTCACCAAGTCTCCATCTTTCATCCTCAAGTTATACATCTTTTTCTATAGGAACAATTTATTCACTAGAGACTTAGATTGGTACAAAGTCCCTAACTTGTCCCACAAAGCCTTCGTCGTAGCTTCCCCTGATACATTCAACAATACTGAATCTGAGACACACAATTGTATTGTGCTCTTTGACTTCTGATCCAACTCCTTCCATTCATCATCAGACACTCCTGTTGGTTTAGTACCCGGAGCTACTGTGATCCACTGATCTTTATCCACCAACAAATCCTCCATCTCGAGTTTCCATAACTCAAAACTCTAACCATTAAATTTCTCGATATTTATCTTCCCACTAGTCACCATCTTCTTTCACCACCAGAATCGTTCTCACAGATCTCCCATTGAACAGGGTCTACCACAGGCTTGAGCGAAACCCCTCAGCAACAAAGGTGTCCCCTTGAAGCCAAAACAACTCTGATACAAAATGTAGGTTTTAACCCCGTACAAAAATTATCTGCATACAAATTCTAAGAACATAAAATAAACAATGCGAGAGCATAACACATAAAACAAATATACAAAGAGATTTTCCCTTGGATCCCAAAACCAGGACTACCATATTGATTTTTCATTATGTTCCTTTCAATGTTACAATACATATTTATACATGACGAAGCATCCAATACCATGGACCGAAAACCATCACGTCCAAAACCATGTGCGAAAACCATGCACAAAACCATAGGTAGGTTCACCCAACCTAATATAGGGTCCGAAAAAAATTTCCCCAGGGCACTGCCCCGAACCCCATAGAGGGGGGCTACATGCCCCCCTCAAACCCCCTGTGAACCCCCCACTTCACAATCGACACAACGAAGGGGGAACTCCACCCCCTCATTAACTAGGTAAGCTAGTTGTGGAAAGAATATAACACAACCCAACAAAATGTACAACCAAATAGAAGAATTCAATTGTCAAAAGGAGGGGTTGCCAATGGCATTTTATTGTAAATGTTATGGTTCAAACCCCCGATATAACAATAATAACATACAACATGTATAATCATGAAGATGGGGAAGGATGGCCCTGTCATGGAAAAAATGACATTTCAGGTGATAGTAGGTCTTTGCATCAACCAAGATTTTCAGGGGACATGGTTTCTTATGTCGAAAGTTGTTTTTTTCTACAAGTGCCAATTAACTCAGTTTGTAAAATGAATATTAAAAAATATGTTGACGTAGATGCCATAGATCGTGATAGGGATTTTTAAGTGCCAATTGACTCAGTTTGTAAAATCAATATTAAAAAATATGTTGACGTAGATGCCATAGATCATGATAGGGATTTTTTCCTATGCAGAAAAGATGTCACAAACATCTATAATCATCTGATGAAAGGAAATTAACAACTTCATAAAAAAGACGAAATGAGTGTGAATCTTTGGTATGAAAAACACCAAAATGATTTCTTCTTTTACCAAAAGCCAAATGGTGAAAATGTCCCTTTTATAGCTGGAATACAAAAAAATGGATGCTGGAGACTATGGCTAAGCTATCCCATGATAGATTAATAGCCATGGATTCAACATTCAACACAAATAAATATGGGGTTAGTATTTTTGCAATGATTCATTTATTGAAATCATTTTTATTGTAATGATTCAATATTGTTAATGGCGTAAAACTAACTTCATTTTTTTTAATATGACAGTATCAATTGTACACACTTGTGGTGTTTGACGAGAAACAAAGTGGGGTTCCTATTGCATGGGTGGTGATGTCACGTAGTACGTCATGGGATATATCGATGTGGTTGGAGCACCTAATGCGTAGGTGTTATCATCTTCTTCATGATTGGAAGGTCAATGATTTTATGGTTGATGATGCATTGGGTGCAATTATTTCTTTGAGGTAACCTCAATCTTCTTATTGACATTGCAACTTGTATTGAATCTAAATATTTCTCACTTAATATGAATTAAATATCGTAGGAGCATCACCGGGCGTGAAGTAATATTTTTTTTCTGGCATGTAAGGAGGGCATGGCTCAAAAATGTTAATATGTTGGCTAGTAGTCTAGAAAAAGGAACAGAGATGTTTAATGAATTGGGCCATATCATGAAAAATTGTTCGAAAGATGAAGTGACTACTGCAATAAATGGATTTTTCACCAAATTTGCAATTGAGGTGAAGTTTTTGGACTATTTCCACATGAATTGGGTTGTCGGTGATAAGTTTAGTAAGTGCACATACTCTTTCTTGTGTTTATACTTTTTTTGTTTCATAAATATAATATATATTTACTAATTAAGTTTGTACATTTAGGGATGTGGGTAAAATTCAATCGGGATTTTCGTCATGCAAATCAGGAGACAAATAATGTTGTGGAATCATACCATTGTTATCTCAAGGCTACCTTTCTATCTGATCATAGAAAGAAATGTTCTCGTAGGATGGATTTGTTATTTTATACTCTCCTCACAAATGTTGAACTGTGTTACCGTTTCAAGGAAATTTTGAAAAAACAATGATCTCTGAAGAACCACAAGATAGAGAAGCAACTTGAATCGTCAATAGAAAAAACTAGAAGAATTCTAGATAATGATTGCAACCCTCATGAGAGCATATCTCATGCTTATTGGGTGAGGAGTCAAAGTACAACTGATATTCGATATCTTATCACTTGACATCGCACAATTTTTTTCACCTGTGATTGCCCATGGTCTATTCATGGCCACATTTGCAAGCATGCCATAAAGGTGGGTTGGTTGTATTCCCCTACAATGAATTTATATGATTTATCGGATCATGATACCACACCCAATACATTCTATGCCCATCCTAATATATTTATGAAGGAGCCAAACCTCAATACATATGTCGAGACAACTATCATGGTTGATAACAATGTAGATCTAGATGTTGAATAACTTCAGTTGAATAGAGAGGAGTTGTTTGGCTGCATAGACCTGTTGAGGAATAGCCCTCCTTCTACTTTGAGCAACACAAAACAATTGATAGTTTTGTTTACAAAAATGTTGGATGATGCCAATGATATTCATGTTATGGACTATGACTTCACCCTTGGATTGGGTGCTTATTAGTCATCTTTGAAGAGAAAGAAGAGTTTCCTTAGCCCTAAAATGAAAAAGAAAAAGGGGGAAAACAAAGTGGCAGCTTGGAAATTGATTTGAATTTCCTTGCATCCAATTATGAACCATTTCAATTTCAACATCCCAATAGGAGATGTCGTCCTTGTTCCAACATTGCATCCTCTATTGACCCGTGTAATTTCCATTTAATGACGAGATCAACATGTTTATGTCAGTTTATATAGACATAACCATTTCTTAATGAAGTAGTGTGTAAATTTTTGTAGTAGCGCAACATCCCACTAGTGTGTTTTCTCATATGGAGGATCCTTCATTCGATCATGCTTTGTTGTTGGAAAATTATCCAATTGGTGATTTGTCAGGTTTGTTGCTATATCTTCCCTCTTAATTTTCTCTTAAACATGTGTATTGGATGTTATTGATGTTGTTAATGTAGTGTCTCAATGTTTCCAGAGGTGAATGTCTTTATTATTTTTCATGTCTACAATAGCTTTATGTTTCTTGTGATTCCAAATTCTTATCTTGGGAGCATTTTTCCTAGTATAATATTGACATGCATATATTAAAAACTTGTGATGTGTCTCAAGAGTTGGTTACGTTTTTCAGGTCATTTTCCCGAAAAACAAACAACATGCCAAAGAGAAAGGTTTGGAAATCCAAAAAAATGATTTGGAGCCAACTTGTACAAAAACATTCATGTATTTTGATTCCCAGTTGGAGAGCTAGGCATGGAATACACATAATTTTGTCAATAGGGATAGATTTTGTTTAGAAAATTGTATCATAAAAAGGTTGTAATATTTTATGGTTTATTTCCTGAATATTATGGATCTTAAAGTTTTGTACATATTGATATATAATGTATGAAAAGGAAGAACAAAGGCTTCAGAAATCTTCTAGAAAAAACTTGTCTATAATGTGGCCTTTTCAAGATCAATATAGTTTCCTATCTACAAAAGTTTGAAAGGTTTCACAGATTCACATGTTACTAGTTTTTTATCTGTCCTCCTTCTACAATTTTCCAACTCTGAAATTCCCAAAACTATCAAGTTTGTTGAATTCTAATTGTGTGGGATATGAAATTCTACTTTTTCCATATGAAGTCTAACTATGTTGGAACCTCCTAAACTCCCCGAAACAATAAATGGTAATGCTAAAAATTTAATTAAAAGTTGACAAACTCCTCAGAGATCAATCCCCTATGCATATTTTGCCTCAAAAGGATCATTGGCATCGATTGGACAATATTTTCCCATGGGTCCCAGACTGCTCATGGAAAATTGTGTGGGCTCAAAAACTTTCCAAAAAAGTTCTAGAAATGTCACTGACAATGGTTGAAATGCCTTGGAAACACCTCTTTGTATCAAGGAACATTTTCAAGTTTGGAAATGTTGTATGGTATTATTGATGGCTTTTTCTATTTGTTTCTTAGAGGTTTTGGGTATATGACATGGGAAAACTAGGTGTTTCTTGCAACTTAGGGTTTTACACTTTGCTTTACCTTTGAAAGATGGCTTTAAAAATTGATATCACATTTCCATATTTCGACAGTAACCAATTCAAAGTTAACAGAACTAAATGTGGATGGGAATTAGAACCCCAAAATTATGAACCTAATTGAAATTGGCTAAAAAATGATATAAAAATTGGTGGAATGAAAAAATACATGAAATGATCTATGAATGCTTAAAATGTAAATCTAAAGCCTTAGATACCAAATATAAAAAGCCTGCTCATGTAAGGGTGAAAATAGCAAAATGACATTGAAACATAATTTTTTGAAATACATATAATTAAAGTTACGAAACATTAAGGTTCTAAGTGGCATCTAGAATCCAAAAATAATTATACTTTAATAAAACATAATAATCCGAGTCTCTCAGATTGGGACCATGCATTCGATGTAGTTGCACAATCCATCTTTCACCTTTCCATTTGCTTTAAGGTATTTTGTGTAATGTTACCTTTAGGTTGAGGTATTACTTATCCCCATGTATAGTTTGATGGAGTACTTTGTTCCATCTCTCATATGTGATTCACTAAGCAGGGATATACAATTTCTTTTTTTGGTATAGTTTTATATCTCTGTATGATACCTTTGCTTTTCCTTTGCTCATAAACAAGTGACCAAGTGATTTTGAAAATCTCATTTTCTCTAATGCAAAAAGGGATCTCATGAACTTTGTCATAGATATCTTTCCCTTCGAGGTTTGAAGGCCGAGAATTTGAATTACAAAACTTTGAAGCTTGGGGCAATAGGAACCATATTGTCTCCATCAATAAGTCGCCATAAGAAAAAGTTAGAATGAGAAATAATACAATGATTGAAAAATTATAATTTTAAATTCTAGAATCAAGAATAATGAAATCCTTAACTTCAAAAATTAAAATACTTCTTTGGTTGGTTTTTGTCTTTTTGTAAAATAACCATGTCTTTACAAAAATTACCAACATTTTCATTGTGATCTTGATTTTGTAGGATTAAGGACCATGCTCTCTATGAAATTGATTAATCCATCCTTAACCATGTGATCTAAAATTCTACTAAGAGATTTTTGCATAATGATACTTTGGGTTTTAGAAATTCCCAATTGCATGTAGATATTGATGGAGTTTCTTGTTCCATCTATTCTCAATAATTTTGCAAACAAGAAGATACTTGTTCTTTTACTCGTTGATAATAATTATTGTCTTGTTGACATGATCCATGACCCTACATATTTAAGTTTATAACTCGTTGCATGTTTATCCCCATCCACCATTTGCAAGAAACAACAAGACACTAACAGGCCTTGATGATCTCTTCTATTTTAGTCTAAAATTCAATTTCAAAAGCTAAGTGAGACATCTCAATCCCTTTAGGCTTGCAAGTCTAATAAGATGCATCCCATTCATCGCCACAACTATATTTCTTAAGTTGTCCATTTCTGCAATAAGAGGTTGCAACACAAGGAATTTTATTGCAAAGTGAGTAATACTTGGTTGAACAAGCTCCTTGCTCTTGATTATTTTCCTTGCTCTTGATCATTTTCCTCATTAAGATTAAGGATCACATGTGATTATAGATAAGTTTTGTTATGGTTTTGTAATGGATCAGTGTGATTTTAAGCCATCTTTCCTACAATTTGCAAATGCCAAGGAAACAAAACACACTGCAATGTGAAAATTGAGACTAAATCTAGATTGTGAGGCTCAACCTGTACTTCATACATAAAATTTCTAGATTGGAAACTTGAAAGTAAGACTATCCCTACACTCTATGGATAAAATTTTGTATTGTCAACTTGAAGGTGGGTATAAGCCTATATTTGATAGAAAAAATTATGGTTTGTAGAATGCAATGTGCAAAATATAAAAAGAAGGTTTAAAATATATAGCGCAATCCCCACATTATGCTCAATTTTATGGATCTGAAAGTCATTGGATTTAATGTTTTTATTATCATTTTTTTGCTTATAATTTAAGCGTAATTTTCCAATTTCAATAAAAAAACATGAAAGAGGGCGATGGATGTTGCCAGTTGTTGTGTTTTAACTCACAAATATAGAACGTTTTCACTTTAATGTTAAAATTTTTAGGCCTCTTGACTAATTTAAACTTTAAATCTAGACATAATTGCCTCAATGCATTAGAAAATCCAAATCGCTAACATGGTAAAATAACACGAGAAAATATTTATAACCTCAACAAAATTCAATTATTTATTCACAAACCATGCAAATATTACATTTCTCCATATACATTGAATATATCACCTCTGTCCATATACTTGTCACCCATACAAGAGAACCCAATCTTTGCAAGTTAAGGGAAAAAAGTTCATTAATGGGTTGTTCTTTAATGGAAGAACCATGCCATGAGTGCCCTGACAAAAATGACAACAAACACGCATTTCCATAATGGCGACCTATCTTGCTACTACTCAATGACTTCTAGTTTGACATATGATGATCCTATGTCATCATTCAGAGCTCCACACAATAGATGAGTGGACATTCTTTGTATATCTACATGGTATTTTATGTTAAAAGATTGAAAATTATAACTCTATTTTTTGGCTCCCTTGTAAAGCGGTTTGAGATTTTCCTTTCAAACTTGATATGTGCCTTTCATTTTGTTGCAAATTAACTCCGAATTTGTGATTATGGTGATATCATTGACACCAATATTTTTTGCCTCTTTAAACACTTCGACAAGGGAAATGTAGTATGCCTCGTTGTTTGTAGTCTTTCCTTGCACTTCTTTCTTTCTATGCAACACATGTTTGGTTGCACTATTGTAAAGAACAAATTGAACAACTACTTGTCCCATATTAGGATAACAGGAGACCTCAATGCACATGATCCACTTTTGCACCATGTTATGCTTACAATAGCTGAAAAATAAGATAACAATAACATGATATTAGAATTAGGCATTTAAATTTTAACATTAAACAACCTGTAGTGCCAATAATAAACAAGGATACATAAGGAAAAAATATACAATAAATGACTAGTCATTCAGAAGTGGCACTAACATTAGGGTAATAACATAAGAAAAGTTGTAATGGTAATTGATCGTGCATAAAATAACTCAGACACAATCCAAAAAATGTAAGTTATATAATAGATTCAAATATTTTGGTTCAATGAATGCTATATAAAGTAGGGAAATAGACGTTTTTCCTTTTCCAAACAATGAAAGATACCTTGAACTTTCTCAATTGTCACTCAAGCATCCAAGTATTATAAACTACATCTAAATAAAGGACGCATCCAAACTAACATCAATAATGAATAGAATAATGCAAGAGCACTTGAAAGTGCAAAAGTAAGCTATGATAAAAAGAAATATGATTTTAAACCTAATTAAGAGGGTAAATAAGAGTACACAAAGACTCAAAAAATAATGCTTGGATTTGTAGAGCAATGAGGGAATCCAAGAATCCAATACCTCAATGTTAAAACATGGAAAAACTGTTGGCATTATGATTCTGGTTTGGATCTATGGTACAGGTGTTGTACTTGATGGCAACTCACTCATATCGCAGATCTCAGTTCAGGCACTCAAAATCATGGAAATTAAGATATCCGCAGGTAATCCTAGAAGAAGCTGCGGACCCGCAGGTACGCTGTCCAAGGGGTGCGTACATGCACGCAGGTGCTCCGTTCAGAAGGTGCGGACCCCAGTTTCACTCTCTCCAATGCATAAAAGCGCGTGCATGTGGGAATCTTCATGAATGGTTCATGGTATTAGTCCAACAGTTATTGATCCTATGGTTTTGATCCGTGGTATTGCATCTACAAATATTAATCCAAGGTATTGGGTTCATGGTATTGTGTTATTATGGTTTTGGACCATGGTATTGTGAAAGGCCTGCCTATAAAAAGGAAAGGAGATCTCTTGGCCACACACTTGTGAAATTTGAATATCTGAAGATCTGAAATTTTGGGTGATTGATTTTAAAAGCTAGATCTAAATCAAGGAGAAAACTTAAGGTGAATCTATTGATAAGTCATGATCACTCGGGCGCATGAGCAGATCTGTGGATTTGACTGATTGTGGCACATTGGAGGTCAGTTAATTTGGCACTAATCAGAAGTCTGCAGGCGATCCTAAGGAGCAGTGCAGGGGTACGCAGCGCAGAAAAAGGCTCAGTGCGAGGTACGGAGATCCAAGGAAGGCGCAGTGCGGGCTGCACACAGAGTTGCAAAAGGAGAAGTGCGAGGTACGCAGCGCGAGAAAAGGCACAGTGCGGAAGTACGTTGTCTGTCAGACAATGAGAGTGTGGACCTGAGAAGAAGTACACAGAGCAGAAGAACTACCAGTGCAGATCTATGCAATTTAGACTCAGAAGAGCTGCGGATATTCGCAGGCCCCTCTTGGTGAAGTTGCAGACTTATCTTGAAACTTTTGTTGCCTATCTTTTATCTATTGCAGCAGAATTCTGGGTTTAGATTTTTGGTATTACTTTTCTGTTTATAGCATTCTGAAGTGTTGGGTGATTCATTGGTCTATTGTATAAGGAGATTGGGTGATTTGTATGAACTTGATGAATATTTGATGTACATGGATCCAGTTTGAAAATTCATGAAACGTGGTCCCTAAAGAAGTAAAAAGAGCAAAGGGGGTTGTTGCTCCCTTCCAGGAGAATCTGGAAAACGAGAGAGGGTTGTAGCTCTCTACAGGTTGCAGCCTGCGTACTGGTAAAGGACTGCACCAGTACAATTGTAAAAGAAGTTTCTAACTGAAAGAAGATAGAGACATATTGCAGCAGGTGGTTTTCACCCACATTGGGTTTCCACCTTATATCTGGTGTTTCTTGGTGTGATTATTTGTCTTTCTTATTCTTGCTCATTATTATATGGTACTGACATACAAACAAATGATCAATATCTGAAGAATAATTTAAAGTATAAATCTAGAAGGTATATTGAAAAGAAGTTGATAATACTGATTCACCCCCCCCCCCCTCTCAGTATTATTTTCAACAATTGGTATCAGAGCAGG
>APFE031651424.1:0-11345 GCA_000404065.3 Pinus taeda
GATAATTAAGATATATTAATTTCTTCATTATTATTTATGTTGTTGGTAAGATATTATGGATTAGATAATGTGTTGATTTTTAATTAATTTATGGTTGACTAAAATTTAAACTAATAATTTCTAAAATTTACATTGTAAAACAAAAATATTTTGTCTATTTTATTTTATTTTTTATTCTATTTTTTTAGGTTATTATTGGTTGAGAAGGCTTGAGTTTTATTTAGGAGTACATAAACTAAAAGTTTTGAAAACACCGTGTAAGTGTGTATTTGTTTATTACTTCCACGAGTTAAATACAAATATTCATTTGGAGCACTCAAGTGAAATTGCACAATACACAAGTTCCAACGCAAGTTGGGAGTGAGACTTCATTATGGTCGGAATTCCTCTGTCGCATGAGCTTTACTACAGATGACCAATTGTTGAATATCTGAGGGTCAACTTCCTTTCAACAAGCACAATATTCTTATTTGTGGGCCCGACCCCCAACCTCCAACCTAGTCGGAGTTGGTCTACTTTGTTGGTACATCAACTTGCTCGACTGGGGTGCAGTATTGACCCTGACTAAATTTAAAATATTAGTATACAATAGTTTGAAAAATATATATATACCACATGGTAGTATAGCATTGTAACAACCCATTTCATCTTGCATGTGACAGTTGTTCAGTGGCCCAGGTGGCAGTAGTGGGCTCAACAGGCTGAGCTCTTTTATTCCTGGGCTTGACCGCAAGCCTCTAACCTAGTCAGGGTCAGTCCCCTTTGTTGGCACATTCAACTGCTTGACGTGGGCACGGTCCCGACCCCAACTAAATTTAAAATTTTAATATACATATGATTTTGAAAAATATATATATAGTATATATATAATAATATATATATATAATATAAATATTTTATATATATATAATGTCATGTGGCCATTAAATCGTTGACATGTGGGTATATATACATAATATACACACCACATGTCAACGATTTAATGGCCCACATGACAGTATAACATTGTAAAAATGTTGCTCACCTCCCATGTGGTAGCGACTTAGTGACCGAGGTGGCAATAGTCAATGCAAAGGCTAGTGGGAGCCAGCCCTATCTATTGGCGCGCTAAGTTTCTTTATTTCTAAGCCCAACGCCTAACCTCTAAGCTAGTCATTGTTGGTCACCTTCATTGGTACATCAAGTTGCTTGACTCAGGCACAGTCTCAACCCCTACTAAATTTAAAATATTAATATATATAGATTAATATATACTACATATCACCAGCTGGTGTGTGTGTGGTGTGGGTGTGTGGTGTGTGATGTGTGTGTGTGTGGTGTGTGTTGGTGTGTATACGTACATACATATATATATATACACCACATGGCAATGATTTAGTGGCCCACGTGGTAGTATACCATTGTAATATTATTGTTCAGTCCACCCTATCCATTCACACACCTAGTTTTGTTATTTTTACACACGATGTCGACCAACCTAGTCGGCTCGACCCCTGACCTCCTAGTCAAGGTCGGTCCCCTTTGTTGGTACGTCAACCTGCTTGACCCAACAATAGTCTCGAACCAAAATAAGTTTAAAATATTAATATATAATAGTTTCACACACGCACACACACAAACATATATATCATGTGGTAGTATATCATTGTAAAAACATCGTTCATCTTCCATGTGGCAGCGACTTAGTGGCCTAGGTGGCAATAGTCAGCTCAAAGGCCAACTAGGGTTGGCTCTATCCATTAGGACGTGTAGTTTCATTATTGTTGGGCCTGAACCCCGACCCCTGATGCTCTGTTGTTGTGATCATATTGAGTAATCTTCATCTCACCACGTCACTCCTTGTTCCATTCCATAGCGAAAGGTGATGCCTAGGCGTCTAATCCGAATTTGCCACGGCTAGGTCAGCATTAGGCTCAATGGACAAGGGTTAGGTAATTAGAGCTATAAGGTTTCATACTCAGCTATCTTCTCTTCAATGTGAATGTGTGCAATATCTTATCATGGTCTTATTAAGGAGGTCTTGGAAATTTATGAGGAGTTCGATGGATCTTAGATCTGGTGGCTTTTATCACATCTTTCTCCCTTCTTGTGTACTCTACCCATCTAGAGTGGATTTAGCAATGACTTGGCTACATTGGTTTTGTAACCAGTGGGACCTATGTCACCGACCTTCTAAAGTCACAACAGCTCACCAAAGTGTCCACTAGTGCTATCCCTCTCAAGCTTACTACAAGGCTACTCTTTCTGAGTCCACCGAGTTCTCTGGAATACAAAAAAGGACACAAGAAGATTGGAATTCAACACACATATGGGGAAATTCTCCAGAACGTTCAAAAATCAAAATTAGTTGTATGGATAGGGGTTCACTAGGTGAGCTATTGGTCTATAAACACTTTCCACTCGGGGACAAGGGATTCCAAGCAGGCTGCCCCTAGCTAAGAATTTGATGCCTATTGAAGGGTCTCTAACTCTCTTGCCAATAACAGGGATATGCTACACATTCATCATGGTGGTATGAATTCATCTACCCATCAAGTCAACCTTGAGGTACTATGCAAGGTAAGGCTTATGGCCTAAGGAATTTTAACAACATTTCAATGCAAGTAAATTCCTCCCATGAGGTTGTGCCCTACCCGAGAGCGTACATTCCAACACATGTTACACAAGACCTCAAGTGGAGATACAATCTAAAAGATAAGAGATAAGAATATTCTCAACATTCGTAATGGACATTCACATTCTATAACACGGGATTGTGGCCCTCATCATCTCACAAATTGATTGACAGACTCTCCTCGATGTAACCTATTAATTGCAATAAAATAAGTCCTTTGCTAAATATTATCACAGTTAGTCCATGCCTTGGGGGACTTTGTGAATGCTTTCGCACCTTGCAATTTAATATTATTATTAATTATTTTTTGTAATTCTATTTATTTTTGAAATAATAGTTGTTTTTATGCAGTTTGTAATTTTCATAGATAATAAAATTTTCAAAAACATTTTACATTACTTAAAAAATAAAGTTTATATTTTTATTATAAATTACATATAAATTAATTACGATTCCAATGAGTAACGATTTCAAAATCTACAATGATTAGGATTTTCCCACTTAACATTGCAAATAGAGGAAATATTGCATTAATTACACACTCCATCTTCTTGAGCAAGACATTATTAATTGTTGGTACAAAATCCCAAGGAAATTTAATATAGTAGCACCTCTCTTCCAATGGTGCTTTAATATTTTCATTTATTTTATTTAGAGTTTCCATGTAGTGAAAACGTAACTGTTTGAGCCAAATCAATGGCTTAATTTGGGGATAATGGCAGTCTCATAGTAATAAACAAACAATTATGTCACAGGCAGAATTCCCCAAAACAAGTTGGGGTCAAGAATTCTCTTCTTTCACCAAGTTGTTTCATTGCCCACTCTTGAATCTAGATTATGCAATGCAATAGGTTCATATGTTCACTTATTTTGTCTAACTAGTAATTTTTTATTAACAACTACCCACAAAAATTCATGATAATATAATTATAATAATAATAACCAAATATCATTTTTTTTTAAATATGGATTGTACTGCAATGTTGAAAAAAAATTATGCAATATTGGCATACCTATAATATTAGGAATTATAGATAGAACTCCTATTATTTGTCAATTGATAGGACTAGGGACCTAGAGCTTATTGATATTTTGATTCTATTAAGAAACATAGAAGGCACTCGTGGGGTCTATAAAGTGATGGGGGCAAAGGATAGAAATTCTGGAAAGATATAGATATTTGGGAATCCATAATAATTGGTAAATGACACTTAAAATAAAACATGGATGATATATTTAAATAGTAAGACAAACATAGGATAGGTGGAGTCTACATGAGTACTTTAGGGCTTGCATATAGGTGAACATTTACATATCATGTTGTTGTGTCATGCTAACATGGCACGTGGAATAATCTTGAATGATATGTGATGCCAATGTGTTACATTGATGTGGTACATAGACCATTTTTTTATGACATGGCATGTAGATGTACCACTAATATGACATGCTAATGTGGTGATGTGGACATGGATTAGATGTGCAAAGACACTAAACTGGATCCCAAGATGGCAACACTGTGGAAATAATGTGGATTAGAAAATGTTCAGGTTAGAAAATATCCATATGTGTAACATTTTGATTAATGATGAACTTTCAATTTTGCTCGAATTTGGATGTTTTTCTAGTTGGTGAAGTGTTTTCCAAGATATATATGGATACATAAGTTTATGAATTCTTATATGGATCCAAAAGAGTGGAAATCTAGCCTAGTGGAGATATGAAAATCACCAAAGTGATGTATAAAGGAAATCTCTAATATAGATGATGATAGTAGATCAACATACTCTCTTTGGGACATGGTGTTAAGTAATTCCAAAACATGGGTAGGCAATACCATGTGTCAACCATATGAGTTCAATGTGGCATTGTAGAATGGAAACAAAACAACAAAGGATTGCCATGTGTCGACTATATGACACTATGATGTGGTGCTTTAAAGGTAAAATCTTGAATTGGGTAGAATGTTGTATCCAAGGCTTAGATTTGGATTAAATTTATATTATTTGAAATATTTTAATGAGAAAAAGATTATGTAAGTACTATAAATGATCTTTTAACTTGGTTGAAGGAGGATGAATTTTCAAAACCCCATCTCCATAAGGTATCCTAAGGTATCCTATAAGATTGAGACTAGACACATTATTCCCTTAAAATGGCCTTGAGGGAGCTAGGTGACGTTACATGTTAATTACTTCGACATTCAACAAGAATTTGATAGGTGACATTTAATAAATATAAATTTCAATGTCATCCATAAATAAATAATTTTCCTCTCCACTTTAAGTAAAGTACTTTATATATATATATATATATATGGAAATTAAGTAGTTTCTTTTCCAATTATAAGAGCATTTTATATCCTACTATGGGAGATCTGTAAGTTTTTAAATACTCACCATGGGCTTTAGATGTTAAAATTTAGGGGAAAAGTATTTGGACGTTGGGAAAAATAAAATATTTCAATGTCCACTTGGAATAGTATACATATACATATAGCAATTGAGAATTGAACTTTTCTTGAAGAGACACTTGTCAAATCCTAGAATTTAAAAGATGTGTAACTCCTTATAGAGTTGACTTATGACATTTAAAAGAAAATATTAATTGCAAATATTCGTCACAAATGAAATGATAATAATATTACTTGCAATTACTATACATAAATAAAGTATTTCAAAATCTAATTTAATTAAAAATACTTTTTATAAAAAAAAATAAAGTTGATATAACAGTGTTTTGGTTAAGGTGGACTTTGAAATGTTTTATTTATATATACTAATTTAAAGTGAAAAAATATTAATGATTACATTAGTATCCTTATATAATAATTTTACTTGCAATTACTATACATAGATAAAGTATTTGAAAATCTACTTTAATCAGAAATATTTTTTATAAAGAAAATAAAGTTGATATAAAAGTATTTTGGTTAAGGTGGACTTTGAAATATTTTATCTATATATACTAATTTAAAGTGAAAAAATATTAATGATTACATTAGTGTGCTTTATAGTGGTATTTAAAGATTTTTTAGTAATAAAAAATATTTCAATATTATATTATGATAATAAAATATCTAATATTCACGTGAACAAAATATTGTAAATATCAACTAATATAAATATATATATATATATAATAGATGAATAGGGATCAAGAATGTATAGATATCGAAATTTTCTTTATATTAAAAACATTTGATTAGATGTATAATTAAATAATTTTATTTATTTTAAGAATAAGGTAAATCACTAATTAATATAAATTTTATAAACAAATTATATTTTAATAGAGTTCGACATTATAATAATATGATAAAAAAATGGATTACTACATTATTTTTAATAATTATTCACTTCTTGTGGCCCACAATGTAATTCAGGATTGGGAAGCTACATTGGCTAATGAGGAAGGACCCCCATTCAACACGAAGGTCCTCAACGAATTCCATGACTTAGTCCCCCACCCCGACCATGCCAAGGGAGGCACACCCTTTACATTTACACATTACTATTCTACTTGTACATCAAAACACTAATGGAAAGAGCACTAAATGGAGGAAAATGAGACCAATCAAGCATTCTAGAGGTAGTAGCTAGAATTAAAAGAGATCAGATGGGATTTCATATGCTTTAGCTGGACAATAGACTAGATATAATATAGAGGCACATTTTACACAGTCTTATGACATTTCGACTAGGCTGCAGCGAAAAGGACTTGGCCCCAATTTAGTCTTATGATAAATCGTTTGTTTACTCTTTGTTGGAAGTCCCTTGTTGTAGAATTGCTAGTGAAAGGTGTTTTGATGTTAAGGTATTTCTTTTTGTTTTATTAAAACTCATTCAAACTTTTAAATTTTGGATTTCACAATCAATAACTAGATGGTCAACAAACTTGGTTTCCCACTAGCTAGGTTGAGATCATCTATTTTCCAGAGTTTATCATGTTATAGCTTTTACATAATAGGAGGAAACACCAACAACTTACAAAAACACTTATTCACTTCTTTTCCCTGGGGGAGAAGTTTGAATGCTGATCATCATAATCTAAAGTCTTTGTGAAGCATGTGGTTCAAGATTCAAATCCCCCTGATCGGTTGTGTGGGTTGTACATTGGGGCATGCATGCATTCATTTGGAAGTATAGTGGTATCGATTGAAATCAACCTTGTGTCACGTGAGTAGGAGCCCAACCTAGTTGTTAATTCCTCTAGATGATGATGATAATAATTATAATTATAATTATAATTATAATTATTATTTATTTTCAATACGATCTAAATAAATTAATATTTTCTCCTCAACAAGTTATTAGTTAAACTAAATCTTCTCAATAAATTTTATTTTAAATGAGTTTAACATTAAAATATTATAAATTCTATTAAGAATCCTATATGACGCTCATGGGATATCTCAAGTCACGAGATTCGGGATCTCGATATATGGGCATCTAGAAGAATTGGTAAATTACACTTTAATAAAACATGTATGTTGGATGTTATCATAGCATATTAAGTAGAGGATACTTGGCTCCCACGTAAGCACTTTAGGCCTTCTACATAGGCAAATGCTAATGGGGCATGTTAACATATCATACTAATGTGGTGCATAGACAGATTTTAGATGGCGTTTGATGTTGATGTAGTGTTGACATAATAAGAAAATTTGGTAGAATTGATGTGGATTGAAGGTGCTCTAGCACTAAGCTAGAGGCCTAGGTGACATCCCTATTGCAACAGCATGGATTAGTAGATTTCCCAATTAGTAGGAATTTGGAAATCTAGCTTAAATATGTATGTTGGATGTTATCATAGCATATCAAGTGGAGGATATGTGGAGCCCACTTGAGTACTTTAGGCCTTCTAAATAGGAAAATTCTAATGGGGCATGTGAACATATCATACTAGTGTGGCATATAGATCGGTTTATGATGGTGTTCCATGTTGACGTATTGTTGATGTGGAAAGCTAGTGTGGTAGAATTGATGTGGATTGAAGGTGCAATAGTGCTAAGGTGAAGGCCTAGGTGACATCCTTGTTACAACAACATCGATTAGTAGATGTCCATATTAGTGGAAATTTAGAAATATAGCTTAAACATGTATGCTGGATGTCATAATAGCATATCAAGTAAAGGATACGTGGAGCCCTTGTGAGCACTTTAGGCCTTCTACATGGGTGAATGCTAATGGGAGATGCTAACATATAATAGTAATGTGGCACATAGATCGGTTTGAGATGGTGTTCCATGTTTGACATGTTGTTGACATGGCAAGCTAGTGTGGGAGTCTATAGGGAAAATTTTATGGATGGATATCCATTTAAAAGTTTAGAAATATTGGCGAATATTAGTAATATATCATAGAAAAATTGTAAAACGTTTTATGATATTTTTGTAAAAATATCTAAAATTATGATTATATTATATTAGTCTATATAAGATCTTGGTAATTGTCAAGGTATATTAATTTCATACTATAAAATGTGGGCTAATTATTTTTAGAAAAAATGGAAATTGGCGAATAATGTTTTTGGAAAAAGTATAGAAAATTAGCACACCTACGAATATTAGCCCCTAAAATTTTCCCTAGTGGGAGAGTTGATATGGATTGAATGTGCAGTGGAACTAAGGAGGAGGCCTAGGTAATATTCCTGTTGCAATGACATGTATTAGTATATTTCCCAATTAGGGGAAATTTGGAAATCTAGCTTCTTGATTAATAGTGACTTTTCAAGTTTTCCTAAATATTGTTGTTGTTCTAGTATGTGAAGTGTTTTCTTCGATCCAAATGGATTCAAAATATTTTGATTTCCTAGATGGATCTGTAACAGTGGGAATATAGATCAGTTAAGACACAAAACATCACTAAAGTGGATTTTTAAGGAAATCCTACATATGAATGAGGATAGTAGGCTAATTTCCCCTCTTTGGGACATGACCTTATGTGTCGACACATGGGTAGGGACTACAATGTGTCGACACATGGGTAGGAACTACAATTATATGATGGGTTCATAAGAGTAAAGAATTATGACATGTCTACCTTGTGGCACTAGTATCGACACTGACATGGCACTTTGAAGGCAAGAGCTTCAGCAAAGCTTTGTGCATAGAGCTAGGATTTGGATGAAATTTATGTTAAACTCTCTCGACAAGAAAAATATGTTGGAAACCTTGAAAATGAGTTTTAATTTAGTTGAATGAAGATGAATTTTTAAAACCCTATCTTCATAAAGTAAGCTTCGAGGTATGAGCTAGACACATTGTTCCGTAAAAATGTACTTAAGGGGTTGATGACATCAAATACGTAATTACTTCCATGTTGAACATGAGATTGACAAGTGACATGTAATAAAATATATATTTCAATGTTATCATAAATATATTTTTTTTCAATTTCCACTTCAAGTGAAATAAGTTTTATATCACCTATATATCTATCTATGTATCTATCTATTTATATAATAATTGAAGCTCAATAATTTTCTATTCCATCCATAGGTGTATTTCGTACTCACTATGAAGCAAACGTGTAATGTTTTCGTTTTGAATATGGAATTGGCAAGTGACATTTATTTAAAAAAAATATGTGTAATTCCTTTCATACTCTATGTGTAATTATCTTCATACTTAACATGAAATTGACATATAACATTTAAAATAGAAACTTAATTACCCATCTCCCTCCTAAATGAAATGAGAATTTTTTACTTTCAATTAACATATTTAAATAAAATATTTCAAATTTCACCTTAATTAAATATATTTATAAAATATAAATTTGATATAATAGTATTTTACTTAAGTTCAATTCTGAATTATTTTATTTATTTATAGTAAAAGGAGATTTGTAATTCCTTTGATAATTAACATGTAGTTGGATGTATAGTGATCATGTGTTATGTTAAGGCACTCCTTGCTGTGAAAAACGCCAAGATCTAAGTGCTATATTGGACATGATGAAAATTAATATCAATTATATATAATAATAAATTTAAATTGTGTAATATTATTTAATTTTACATTTTATAAATAAAAAAGAATAAAATTCTTACCAAGGAAAATTTTCTTTACATTAAAAACAATTAAAACCCCTCTCACAAGGGCATAGAATGAATGATGAGTGGTGTAATGTTAAAACACTTAATGATGTCAAGGTCACTAATTCTAAACTTAGTGGGCAAAATGTGTTGGTGGTGCCAAGATAAGGTGTAATCTCCAAGTGATTGCACCCAAATAGTTTTGAAGGCTTAATTACCCCTAGATCATAATTTCTCAAGCCAAAAATTAAACGTACACTAAAAATCACACAACTTAACCAAATTTTTTTATTTAAAATCCATAAATTATAAATTAATCAAATTCAAAACTCATCCATTAATATTAAAAATATTTTTACTAAACACTTTTCCTTTAAAAAAAAAAAACAAAAAATTAACATTACAATCATATAATTTATTACTTATACAATTTTTATTTTATATATTTATTAATTTTAAATGCGTTCAATAAACTATAAACAAATAAATACGGATTTCTTGATTATACACATAACATGAACCTTATATCGAATTTTATTTTTTATATAGTTAAGAACTAACAAGAATTTATTTAAAGGATTTTGAATTATAAAAATATATCAAAACTTTACAAAACTAAACACTAAGCAATTTTTTATAATAAATATCTTTATCATTTTCAATCAATTTATAAATAAATTAACACCCATTTAAAAAAGTAAATACCGCATGTATCATAACATAAAGTAGGTTGTGAATCCAGGGCGATAAAGTAGGACCATGATGGTGGCCTACCCTATTGGCCTATTCCCTCCTAGTCGGAAATCCAATCAAGTCAGTTGGTACCTTGGAAGTATATCTTTTATATTATTATTCTAATTCTATTTTTTCTCTGTACCAAATTAAAATGACCACCGCGTTGATGGTATCATTTAGTGCACACCATCCCATCCTGCCTCATGTTTTATTTCCATCTGGCTCATATTTTGTTTGCATTTATTAATAAATGGTTTATGTCCATTTAACAGACTGCAAGAACACGTGCTTTATATTATATGTTCAATATATAAAAGGGCACTCTGGTTTATGTTCAATTTGAATTTATAAAATAAATATTTTTTAATAATTTAATGGTATTGATTGCACCATTTATATTTAATTTAAAATTTTTTTATTTAATGTAAAATAAAATTTATTATATTTGTTATGGACATGGTATTAGGTATTCTGATTTACTTTTAATGGTGTATAAATTTATGTTTAATCAAAAAAATTTGCAATTTATTTATAGTTTAGTGCACACTATCCAGTCTTGTCTAATTTTTATTTTTATCTGGCTCATATTTCGTTTGTGTGTATTAATGAATGGTTTATGTTTATTTAACAGATTGTAAGAAAGGACAGTCTGGTTTATGTTCTTTTTGAATGTATAAAATAAATAATTTTTAATAATATTAGTGGTATTGACTTAGACTTCTCTAAGATAGCTCCTAAGAAATTTTGGAGGCAGATTTTGACTAGGAAAACTAAAGATAATAATAAAATTGCTTTACATGATTGGAATTCCTATCTTAAAAAGCTTTATGAATTTCCAAATGTCATGGATAACTTTGAAACCCTGCTCACAACAAAAGAAGTTTTCTCATTAGAAGACATTGATTTTCAGGTTAAACGCCTGGAAAATGGGAAAGCTAAGGACATAGAAGGTTAC
>APFE031651433.1:0-16502 GCA_000404065.3 Pinus taeda
TGCTGCCTCTTTAAAATGTGAAGTCCATCAGATGGATGTTAAATCTGCCTTCTTGCATGGGGACTTGCATGAAGAAATCTATATGAAAAACCCATTGGCTTCATCCAAACAGACTCCAGCCTTGTATGTCAACTTAAGAATCTCTTTATGGTCTCAAGCAAGCTCCTCGGGCTTGGTATGCCAAAATGGATAGCTTTCTTTTAGAATCTGGCTTTTCTAGGTGTTATTCTGACAATAATGTCTACACCAAGAAAGTGGGCAACTCTCTTATCATCCTTGTTCCTTATGTTGATGATCTTATTCTTACTGGTAGTGATCCCAACCTTATAAACCATGTGAAGTCCAGCCTTAAAAAGAAATTTGAAATGACAGACTTAGGACACTTACACTATTTCTCGGTCTTCAAGTCTTGCAATCCAAGGAGGGTATTTCCCTTTCCCAGTTCAAGTATGCTTGTGATATTCTTCGTCATTTTCACATGAAATGTAAGCCAGCTCCTTCTCCTTATCAGATCAGGAATCAAACTTCAGTCTCTTGTACTATCTGAAGTGATGCACCTTATACGTCAACTGTAGGAAAACTCTTGGTATTTAACCCATACTCGTCCTGACCTTTCCTTTGTTGTTGACCTTGTTGCTCGTTTTATGCAAAACCCCCGTGAAAGTCATTGGAAAGCAGCTAAAAGAATCTTCGTTATGTTCGAGGTACAGTACAGTTTGGGATTCATTACAGTGCCAAAGCAGCTCCTCTATTAGTTGGTTTCACTGATTCTGATTGGGCTGGTGACCCTGATGATCGGAAGTCTACTGCCGGTTATGTCTTCACTCTTGGTTCAGGACCTATTACATGGGCTTGTAAGAAACGGGCTGCCATTTCTCTTTCGTCAGCAGAAGCAGAGTATCGTGGTGCCATGGAAGCTAGTAAGGAAGCCTTGTGGCTTCGTCAGATCCTATCAGAATTTGGCTTTGAGCAGCAGCATCCGACTACACTTTGGTGTTATAATCAAAGTGCCATTCAGCTTTGCAAAGATCCAGTTCAGCATCAGCGCAGCAAACACATTGAACTTCACATGCACTTCATCAGAAAGCTCATTCATGACCATGTTCTTGAAGTGCAATATTGTTCAACAGATGATCAGGTTGCAGACATTTCACAAAGGCTCTCACAGAGGTGAAGTTCACTAAAATTCGATATATGCTTGGAGTTTAGGAAGTTGTCATAAGGGGGGATAGGCTCTAGTGCCTCCTTCCTTCTCCTATTGTGTCATATTTGTAAATCCTTCAATCCTATCCCAAGTTGTTCTTAAGGGGGGATGTTAGGATATTCCGACACATAGGAAATAGTTAAGTTCAACTTGGTCTAGTATAGAGTTAGGTAAAGTGTGTTTATTTACCGTTGTACATTTTGTAACTTACAATCTGACGGTCACGATATGTAGTGATCCGACGGTTCATTCTCTCCTCGGTATTACCGACACTTGATCCGTGGCTTGACACCCGATTGGTCCATGAATTATTTTTAAAGCGCATGGAGGGTCATTTGTAGGTTAACCGTGCATGAGAGAAGCTTATGTAAATTTTCATTCTTTTATTAATAAATTGCCTGTAGTAACCACGTTGGCACAGGCCGTGGACTGTTTCCCTCTCTGAGGGTTTTAACCACGTCAAAATACTGGTGTATTGATCTGTGATCTATTTGTGAGCGGTGTCCTTTTGGTGTTCTGTCTGAGGAACTTACCCTATAAATTCTTACAATCTGTAGCTGCACGACAACAAGAAAACACTCAAATGATATATACAAAGATAAAAACTAAAACCCTAGAAACCCAAGTCAAAAAACCAAAATAATTTACAAATCTATCAGATCTAAGGAGTGCGAGTCCAACTCCACTCCCAAATCTGATAGTCTAATGCTCTCACAACCAGATTTATCAATTTAGCACAGAAAAATTTAAATTTTTGGAATTTTAAAGGAGGTGTTGAGCTCAAAACTCTTCATGCATCACCCATAAAAATATCGTATGATAAGCCTGAGATCAAATTAAGCTGGGCTCTTCAGAAAACATCGAAAGGGAGTTGGCTAGTCCAACTGAAAACTTCCCTGAACGCTCGATGATCTAAAAAAAATCAAGACTTCCCTGCAAAACTCGATTCAACCATCAACATAGAGCAAGAAAACAATAAAAAACTCAGATAAATAGAGATACCTGCTATTACGTTCAGAATTTAGATTATCATTCAAACCCCAGCGACTGAGCAAGATACCTGTACTCAAATCACTCTTCAGAGGCTATTATCAATGGCTAAAAAAAAATTACGTATGAAAAACGATACATCTTACAGTACTTCCATGAAGAGTAACACCGGCGAAAACTAAACCCAGTCTTTCTTTATTGTCCAAAAAAAAATTACGTGAGAGCTTTTAGCTTAGCACACGATTCAAAGATCAGATGAATTGACTGACAAATGACTTCTTATTTAAAGATAAATCCTCCAACGACTAGTTTGAGTGATCCTCATCAAAGCAATCTTGACCATTGATGAGGATCAAAATTTCTTTTAATCTCATCCGTCGAAATTTAAAATTCTTGAGGAAATTCGAATTTTTAAATTAAATGCATTTTAATGAATTCAAAAATTAAATTTTTGAATTAGTTTCCTTAAAATTTTGACTTTGACTTAACCCTAGGGACCAAAGGCTTTAAATTTTGCAAAATAATTAATTTACCTTAGTCCCTAGACCTCTTAAAATTTAATTTTTAAGGACCGACGAATATTGCCTTCGGAGAATTTAAATTTACCTAGGATCTAGAATTAATTAAATTTCTAGCTTAGGATTTTAATTAATTTTGGTCAGAAATTTTAATTAATTAACCTATGAGGAGATAAATTATTTTTCCAACCCTCAAGACACTTTACATCATGATTTTCACATTATTTACATCTCAAGGGGGAAAACCCATTTGCAAAAGACCCTCACAAACTACCCAATTCTACGACACAAATATAATCCAGCAAACCAAGCAATTTGTAATAAAATAGCCTAACGAAATAGTTAGGATTATTCCTAAATCACTTTTACATAGACTCGATCTAGAACACTAGGACTCCCCTAAGATCGCAATGACAAAATCCATTCCAGCTTTGGGGTAAGGCTAAAGGAAAACTCTGTTGACCATCCAAAAATGGATCGATGAGACAAAAAACCTTCCGGAATGTAGATCGTCACCAAAAAATTAGGTTTACCTAGGTAATTACATACACGACACAGATCTGTTGAGATTATTTACATTATACACATGCAGAATGGGTTTACAATATAAGATGATGATCAAGCTGATGATGATAGCTGGACGTCACGAACACATCGATCAGGCATTATCTCTTTTGCGAAAAAAGGGGGTGTACTGCTATGGGTCATTGACACGTAGTGGTCAACAGGCCCACAATAAGTTGACTAAGATGGCCTTAATCAAACCTAGAAATACAGATAATATCTGCCATGGTCAAATGAAAAGATTACACCCTTAATTTCAGCATCCCCCCTTAATTTTGTTAATTTTAGATAACAACGGTATGTTCTATGCTTTAGCACAATTTACTTCAATGTTCCTTACCAGCCCAATGATAATTACCTATTATATTCAGTAGCAATCACATTAACTTAAACACATTGATAGTAAATGCAGATAGAACATAAAAACATGTGCAGAAGACAAACTAAGACAAGAGGACACAAGATATGGCAGATGCCAGCGACAAACCCCAATATGGGGAAACCCTTTGATCAAATCTTCTTATTATTCTTCAATAGTTCAGCAGAGAGAGAAAGTACAAATATCAGAATTACATGCCCAAAATAGTCTTGTCAAATCAGCAGTCAACTGCAGCCCTAACCAGAAGGTCAACGGTGGTCAAAGCATCTCCAAAATGTCTTCCAAGCAGCTCGGTCAACAGCAGAAGAATCTTCCAAGAGGGTCAAAGTCAGCCCAAAAACAGTTCGGTCAACCCAATCAAACTGTCCCAATCACCTCGAAAATAGTGCCAATCAATGCCGCCTTCAGAAAACAAAATTTTGCCCACAAGAACGAAGTCAACGCAAGTCAACATTGGTCAACGTTGTCCTGTTTCCTGACATTTACAACTTCCAAAACAGTCCTCAAATTTGTCCTCCTTTCACACATGCAAAGTAGGGAAGCCTCCAAGCTGTACAAACCAATCAAGAGAGGAGAGAGAAAGATATGAGATGAGATGAGTGATGCCCAAATGAGAGAGAGGTCACTCCTATTTATACACTTCGTTGAGGGTGATGAGACATATCTATTGGGCTTATGAGCCTACATTTGACTGAGGCCGACCTTGACAATTTGTGCATGAGAAAGAATAAATTCACAATTCCATTTCTGCTTGTCAGAATGATATGATCTTTATATCAAAATTGGACCTCTCTTCAAAAGAGGAATCCAATGCAATAATCATCTCCATCATATGAGTTGTCCTATGGTAGAATTTGACCCTAGTTTCCAATTTTAACAAATTTGAACAAGGGACCTGTTACCGATCAGATTAGCAAAGTTGCAAAGGTCCATGCAACCTTCTAAGCTGGACATACACGGGGTGAGGATCCTGTTACCCACCAAAATGGGTAACACCATATGAGAAAAATTTCTTCTATCTTAGATAACCATCCAGCCAACAGCCCTATAAATTGCTCAGTATATGATGATATGCCTAATTCCTCTGCCATTTGCCCCAGTGATACACCTCTCAACATCCAGCATTCCTCTTGAAGGAAGGTGGGTTACCACTCGGTAGGTACTTTAACCAGTTTGCAATCAAGTGCTTTTACTTAAAGTGCTGTAAAATATTCTGCAAAAATATGTGTACTCTTGTTGAAATGAGGGTTAGCAGGACCATAAAGCAAAGGCATTACATCACAAGAGTTACACCCCTCCCAACTATCCAGAACAAATGTAAGAATAAAGGATGAACCAGACCAGTTGATTTGGGCACATGCGGACACCGGAAATTATTCTCCAAAATTCGGATACAAATTTCTCATGACCAAAAAAGGATGGGGTGATCCGGAATGGTGGGAAAAATCGCTATGGAAGTTAAAATGCCCAGCAAAGGCAACAAAAAAAATTCTGGTGCATTCTTAAAAAGAAAGCCCCAACCTGGGACATTCTTCAATCCAGATTCAAACAAGGTCCAGGAAGGTGTGCCTTATGCAAAAATGATTTGGAAACCGCGAATCATCTTTTTATGGAATGCCCAACAGCAAAAAAAGTATGGTCTGAAGTATTAAAGCAGATGAATTTAACTATCAAATGGGAAGGGCAGTCCCTATCAGAAGCATGGCAAAATTGGTGGAACAAAATTTCTGAACAAAAGTTAAGGAATCTGCCCCCCATCATCTGTTGGGGAATTTGGATAGCCAGAAACAGAATTATCTTTCAGGAGAAGGAAACAGAGGCAATCCAAATAATGATTCGCTGTTTGTCCATATATTCAATTATCCCGGATGCTGAGAATGAGAGGGAACCTCGGAAAGTGGCGGAGGAGCAAATAAAGGAAGGGGTTCCCTGGGCATATTTTGATGGCGCCTCCCAGGAAAACAAAGCTGGTGCAGGCATTGTTATCCATTTAAACAACACCCATACTCTTAAAGCATCCATTGGACTGGGAAGTGGATCAAATAATTTTGCTGAATTATCTGCTCTAAAATATCTCTTATGCTGGTTGATTCATAAAAACACCCTCACAGTACAAATATTTGGAGACTCACTAAATGTTATCAATTGGTTAAATGGACGTAGCAGATGCCAAAATTATGTATTACAGCGTTTATTTGAAGAAATTCAGAATCTGAAATTGTCTTTTAATTCTTTGTCCATTAATCATATTTACAGGGAACGAAAAGATATCGCAGACAAACTTTCTAAAGACGATATTGAACAAGCTGTGGACAGTTGGAGAATAAGGGAGGAAGCAAATGGTGAAAGCTCCGCCACGGACCAGCCTCCATATGCAGAAAATCTCTAATAGAACCAGTGGATCAGCTTACACTTTATTGGTTTTTGTTACTACAAAATACTGTTGAAACAGTATTTTTGGCTTTACAGTGGATAAAGGAAGCGAGGTATATGTTTTCTTTTTGATGCCTTATGATACAGCCAGCACAAAACAGGAAACAGGATGGACACATGGGAAAAAAATCAAAGGACAAGATCGGTGGTGAAATGATCTCTTCTCGGGAAGAGAAGTAACACTCTTTTTTGAGAAATTTTGTGAAAACAAAACTGTTATAACAGCAATGGAGCTGTGCATGTACATGCAACTTTTTATAATATAAAAAGTTCGTTTTTTTCTTTGGAAAAAAAAGAGTTACACCCCTCCCCCACCTTAGTGTTGATCAAGGGCCACATAGAGAAGGCTTCATACACCACCCCCACTTTAAACATCACATCACCCCCTCAAGTATCCAATGGGGTCAATAATAATAGAAATTGTTCTCCAAAGTGACAAGGTGGATAAATATGCAAGTCAGTAGGCATGTTAATGACCATGGAAATAAGGGCCCGTGGTGGAGGAGAACCCTAATAGTGCTCCAAGGGACTGCAAGAAAATCGGCAACATCTACAAGCTTAGATATGGTCCACTTAGGCATTAGCATTGACCTAGTTGTAGGAAGAGTAGCTTGAGCAAATGGATCACTCAACAAGTCCTCACACCATCATCTAGTGGAAGAGTGGCATCATTGAATTGTTCATCTAATGGAGGAGCATTGGAAGGAACATCATGTATAGGGTAAGAGATATCCGAGGGTTGGAACGGAACAAGTAATCACTAAGGTTCTCATGAGCCATGTTATCACAAATTCTAGCGCCTTAGTGCAAATCCTTTCACAAGGCACTAAGACAAGTAACATGAAAGTGCTACCACTGTTACCAAAGTAATTATTCCCCTCTCTTTAGAGAAGGATTGATCCAACACAAGGAAGGCTTCCCTAGTAGTTTCAAGGAATCCTTGAGCAAGAGGTAATCAATTCTAAGGCCTCCTATATTAACTACTCACAATACCACCACTAATGTAGAGCAATCAAGACAAAGATGAAGTGGACTTATAGCAATTTCCAGATTAGTGTGTGTGAAGCTTCTAAGACAATTTATGATATTAAGTCCATTTAGGTCAAGAGGGTACCCCAAACACTACAAAAGAAGAAAAAGGCTATGGATATTGTAAAACTTGTGTAAAAGATAGTAAATTTCAGTCATAAGACAAGTTATTACAGCAGTAAATAAACATCCCTTGAACAAGTTATATTCCAATGAAAATTAGGGCTGAAATAAGAGTTAAACTAGGGTTTAAGCAACTAATTAATTCTGAAAAATAAATAGCACATAACAGCCCTAAAATGCAAGATATCTAGCCCTAAGAAAGCTGTAAAATAATTTTACGATGCAATATATGATGATAAGATCTATTTCTAAACATATGAATGCTCAATAGCCCTAGAGACCTAGCTCATTTATGACTGAAAATTAAAGTATAGTTGTTACAAACCCTATTCTAACCCTAAAACATAAACGAAGGATAAATTTTGAGTTTAATAATAGACTATTGAGAGTAAGACTAGTGCCTACTATTATTTTTGGGCGTATGGGGTCAAAATTAGGACTCTCTTGAAGAAATGTAAGGAGATCGAGGGTGATGACTAGAGTTGTCCATGACATGTTAAAATTTCTAACTAGAAATCTAACTGCAGTGACTGATATTATTTATTCTACTTATTAATTCATAAATAAGTTATTCACAGTGTTTCTACAAAAAATATCAAAATAAATTCTATTGCAGCCATCACAATTCAAATACACGGAAACTAAATGTAAGGAAAAATACTAGCACAAGTACAATCACAATTACACAGTTGTTTTTGGACAATTGTACTTGGAAAAACCCAATGTGGGAAAACCAGTGCAACAGATGAGGATTTCTTTATTAATCTTCAGCAAAATCCTACGTACAAGATACAACCAACAGAATGGAAGAGGAATTTCTGTGAGAAATTTTACGGATAATTTTCTCACGCTTCACAATGAAATTTTGACTGTGGAAAGGACCTGTTGCCCTCACTGCATCACCTTCTGCGTAGTCCCAGCATCACTGCCTCTGCATTGTCCCTCCTCTGCTCTATGTCTTCTCTCTGCTTCACGCACTCTCGGCGATTGCTAATACCCTCTCTCTCCAACCTGCAACTCTCCCTCTAATTCGATTGTCTCGTGTTGAACTTCAGCCAACGACAAAATCGATCTACTTGGGCAACTAAGTATCTGCCTGGTTCAAATTCCAAATGCCCATCGAAGTCCTTATAATCCTCTCGTTGATCAATCAACGGCCCAGATTAGATTCTAATCAATGGCTCAGATCATTTTGACTTGCTCTTCGTCTTCCTCTAGAAGTTTCACCCTTAGTTTAATTAATACCCTTTAATTATTTTAATTTCCTAAGTTTATACTTAGGGATCCATTAAAAATAATTAATTACTCTAATAAAACTATCTCTGGGTGGAATTTCCCAAAACAATTTCTGGGTATTCTGGAATACATGTGTCCAAGCCTCCCTGCAAATTTTGATGCTTAGAGCAAATCCGATGCTACCAGAAATCACCACCCCCTCTTAGCAAGGAATGTGCTCTAGTAATGCAACCTGTTGAAGCATCACTCTGACTTTGTAACATCACCCTCTACGTTGTTGATGTCTGACATCACTGCCCACCAACTACTACGCAAATGTTGCATTTGTGTTGTTGCTGGCCCTGTCACTGCCAGCTCTGTATCTACACTACAACCCTCTCATATGTTGCTACTACTGCAACTGAGAAACCATTTGTTTCTGCTATTGAAAGGGGTTCTCTACCAAACCCATCTGCTCCCTGAACTAGATGAACTTAGCTCTTCCTAGAGCTTTTGTGAGTACGTCTGCTACTTGATTTCCTATGGGGACATACTGCAACTGTACTGCCCCACGCTGAACATAGTCTCTGATAAAGTGACATCTGATATCAATGTGTTTTGACCAATCATGAAATACTGGATTCTCAAAGAGTTTAATACAACTCTGATTATCGCAGAAAACACTGGTCACTTCCACCCTCTTCTTGAACAAACTCACAAGCAGTTTTCTAAGCCATATAGCTTCGCACGTAGTTGTGTTGTCTGCCATATATTCTGTTTCTGCTGAGCTCAGAGCTACCAACTTCTGCTTCCTGTTGCACCAAGAGATCATTCCTGATCTAATGTTGGAGCAATACCCGGAGGTACTTTTCCGGTTTACTGAACTACCTGCCCAATCTGCATCTGTGAATCCATTCAATCTGATGTCATCTCCTCAAGTGTATTTCGACCCATATCCAACTGTTCCACGCACATATCTAAGAATGTGCCTAGCTGCTGCCCAATGCACCCTTTTCGGTTCCACCATGAACTGACTAAGGGTGTTGACAGTGAAGCAAATGTTTGGCCTAGTGTTGACCAGATACATGAGCAACCCAATGAGTTGTTTGTACAAGGTGGGGTCCACTTCCTTGTCTTCTGATGCATCCATTTTCTTCTAGTTGGTGATCATAGGCATAGCCATGGGCCGGCAATCCTGCATTATGAATCTCTTCAGGATCTTTGTAGCATATCTTCATTGCCCTAGGAAGATCTCCCCATTCTTCTACCAAACTTCCAACCCTAGAAAATAATGCATCAACCCCATATCTTTCATGTCGGATTCAGCTTCAAGATTCTTCTTGCAATCCTTTACGAGCATAGATGACCCTGTTGAAAACAAGTCATTCACATATAATACCAGAATAAGTGGCTCATCCTCCACCATTAGATAGTAGAGATTGGGATCGGCATCACTCTTGACGAATACCAACTGTTGCAAGTAACTGTCAATCCGACCATACCATGCTCTGTGTGCCTGCTTGAGCCCATACAAAGCTTTCTTTAACCTGCATACATGAGTTCTCTTTTCATGAGTTTCGAAGCTTCGGGCTATTCTATATATACCTCTTCTTCTATCACCTCGTTCAAGAATGTTGTCTTAACATCCATCTAGTGAATCTCCCATCCCATTTGAGCTACTAGGGATATAACGGATCTGATAGAGGTATATCTAGCTACTAGGGCGAAGGTCTCCTCATAGTTTATTCCTTCCCTTTGTGCATACCCCTTTGCCACGAACCTAGCCTTGTACTTCTCTATACTGTGAAAATTCCTCAACAGGAATCCCTACTGCAGCAACTGATGATATTACTCCTATTTGTTAAATTCCTTTAAACAAATTACTTGCAATTTCCTACAGCAAATATCGTAATACATATACTGCAGCCTTCACTTAATTAAATATTATGCGGAAACAAGAGACTGATCAAGAAAGAAAATACAACACAATAGACACCATTATTTTTGGACAAATGTCCCCGGAAAAAACCAATGCGGGAAAACCGATGCAGTAGATCTGAGGGTTTATTATTATTAAGCAGTAGCAAATTCTAAATACATCTCTGAATACCTCTCAAGTTACTCAGTTACAAAGAGAAATACTGGCAAAAAGATTCGTGAGATTCCCTCACACAATCACTGCCACAATCTCGGCTGATCCGAATACTAAATGAAGTGCCTCTGGCAGGCCCTACGCTGCCTCTGTGCAATCCTCACGCAGTCCCTGCGTCAACCTCTCTAGGCACTGCGTCAACCAATCTGCTGATCAATTTGTTGCCCAGAGTCTCTGCTCTCAGCCTCCCGGTCTCACACCCTGGCTCTCGGCTTCTGAAACTGACTCTCCCAACAAAATCTTGGACTCTCTCTCACCCTCTGCCTACATGTGCCCAAGCCTCCCTGCAAAAGTTGAGGCCTAGAGCACATCCGATGCTACCCCAAATCAACACTCCCTCTTAGCGAGGAATGTGCTCTAGCAATATATGTTGTTGCATACTACTCTGACTCTAAAGCATCGTCTTCTGCGCTACTGATGTCTAACATGCTGTCCACCAAATATTGCGTTGTTCCTGCAACAATATTGTTGTTGACACTGCCACTGCCAACACTGCATTCGTACTACAGCTCCTTCTCAAGTGCTGCATTTGTGCTGCTGCTAACACTACCACTGCCAACTACTACTGCACTGGAAACTGTTGTTGATAGCAACGACAAAACATCCAAAATTACTAAACTAATTGTGTTCAGTATGATACCACGTGAATGTTGAAGCCTGACTGCTGCTAGTCTCGGCACTGACCCTCTGAATATATTATGTTGCTACTGACCTCTGCTCTATGCCATTTGCACTGTTGTCAACTCTACTCTGTGTTGTTCAGTCTTTGGCACTCCTAGCCACTGCAACTGTCTTCCCAACACTCCTCGACACCATCTGACACTAGTACATCCTGCTACTTCTGATATGGGCTCCCGTAGCAAGGAAATGATCCTAGAGGTGGACTCCTCAAGGATCATGCCCATCTGTAGCTCTTTCGAACTATAGCTCCAAATCAGTCCACATCCCTCCTGGAGGTATCTCAGTTGTCATGGAAAACTCCTCTTCGATCTTCGCAGGCGCAGCCTTTGGATCGTGTTTCTCATCCTTGTCCTTCTTCTTGAGAGGACACTGAGTAGCGTAGTGACCCATCTCGTCACACCTGAAACACTTGATCTTCAAGATGTCCTTATGTCTTCGTTGCTCCTGTTGTCCCTTCGATGCAAGGGTTGCATTATCCTCCTCCTCCTTGGGCTTCGACCCACCGCTGTTGCTGCTTCCGTCAAGTTTGACCTTGACTAAGTCTCTCCTCAACTCCTCTTGTTTTAGAGTTGCCAACATCTCATCCCAATTCGGCAATGTCGTTCTACCCAGGATACTTTGGACAAAGACTTGCCACTCATCTAAGACAAAATTGAGGGTTAGTTTAACCAACTCTGAATCCTGAGGTGTATGCCCCACAGCAAACAACCCATCACGAGTTTCCTTCAGCTTCGTGAGGAATGGATTCACACAGTCTCCCTTATGCATCTGAGCAGATCTCAAGTTCTGCTCCAAGTACATCTTTCGTTGCTCGGAAGATCCCTGATATAACGTCGCCAAGCATCCCACATCTCCTTAGCAGTCCCTCTGCTAGCAACGTGACAAACCACGTGATCCCTGACTCCATCCAGGATCATCCTCTTGGCCTTCACCGTCTCTGCCTGTACTTCTTCAGCGGATCTGGATTTGGTGGTTCAGCCACCACGTTGTCGACGTAGGTCTTGAGGGCATGCTCATCTAGAAGGAATGACATTCTAGCCTTCCAAATGACATAGATGGATGCTTCATCCAACCTGTCTTGATCCCTCAAGCCACTGGTTGCCATATCTGCCAAAAATGTTGAAAATCTCATCTCTGCTTCTCACAATTGTTGCTCAGCCAATGAGAAGACAGACTTCTCGACGGGAAGTTTGCTGAGGAAAAGTTCCCTCAAAGTGCTTCTCTTCTCTCTTCTAACATTTTTCAGCCCAACAATCTACCTGCTAAAATCTGCGTCCCCCCAGCTCTCCTCACGCTGAGGCTTCAGCACTGCTCCCTCTGCCCTGGCGAAAATTCAAACTGGAAGCCCTTCTCTCCATCGACTCACTCGGAGAGAGACTGCCTCGAATTTTCAGCCCTTTGGCTATGAATTGCGCAAACATTCTGGGGTTTAGAACTGTTGCCTCCTACAGCTTTTTCGAACTCCCTCTTCTACTTAGCGCTAGATCTACCAGCTCTGCTCTTCTTGCTTCACCTACAGCTCCGGTACCATGTGAAAGTTCCTCAACTGGAATGCCTACTGCAACAACTGATGATATTACTGCTATTTGTTAAATTCCTTTAAACAAATTACTTGCAGTTTCCTATGGCAAATATCGTAATACATACACTACAGCCTTCACTTAATTAAATATTATGCGGAAACAAGAGATTGATCAAGAAAGAAAATACAACACAACAGACACCGTTATTTTTGGACAAATGTCCCTAGAAAAAAACCAATGCGAGAAAACCGGTGCAGCAGATCCGAGGGTTTATTATTATTAAGCAGTAGCAAATTCTAAATACATCTCTGAATACCTCTCGGTTTATTCAATTACAAAGAAAAATAATAAGTAAAAGATTTGTGAGATTACCTCACACAATCACTGAGAAAATCCCGTATGATCCGGATACTGAATGAAGTACCTATGACAGGCCCTACGTTGCCTTTGCGCAGTCCTCATGCAGTCCCTGCGTCAACCTTTCTAGGCACTACATCACCCAGTCTTCTGATCGATTTGTTTCCCAACGTCTCTGCTGTCAGCCTCCCGGTCTCACACCCCGGTTGTTGGCTTATGAAAGTTGAAACTGACTCTCCCCAGCAAAATCTCAAACTCTCTCTCACCCTCTGTGCTGCCTCTACGTGGCCCTTCAAGACCCTAAGTCAGCCTCTGCGTATGGGCTACTGGATCACTCTCTACATCTCTCTGTTGAAGATTCTCTGGCTGAGAAAATCTCTCTCTCTGGATGCTACCCCTGCCCCTCAACTGCAAGAAATCTCTTCGACCAAAACTTCCTCTTAAGAACTTCTCACTTCAAAAATTCGATCTCTTGATCTCTCAGTGTGTTTTCCAAGTGACCCTCAAGCTTCCTTAAATAATCTTCTCATCGACATTCAACGGCCCAGATTAAAAGTTGATCAATGGCTAATATCATTTTTACTTGATCCTCGTCTTCTTCTAGAAGTTACACCCACAATTAGATTAATATCCATTAATATTTTTAATTTCCTAAGTTTAGACTTAGGGACCCATTAAAAAATATTAATTATTTTAATAAAATCGTTTTTGGGTGGAATTTCCCAAAACGCTTTCTGAGTTCTTTGGAATACATGTGCCCAAGCCTTCCTGCAAAATTTGAGGCCTAGAGCACATCCGATGCTACCCCAAATCAACATATACTACCATCTGCAGCATACTTGATCTTGTAGATCCACCTTGATCCTACAACTGATCTATCCTCTAGTCTAGGTACACTTCCCAAACATCATTTGCCATGATAGAACTATACTCTTCTACCATTGCATCCATCCAAACTTGGTGTTGTACGGCTTCCTGAAAGCTAGAGGGTCCTTCAACCTGTGCTACCAAGGCTTGGTATCTGCTAGGCTATCTAAGTTACCTCTTCTCGGTTCTAGGAGCTCCAACAAACTCCTCTGCGTCCTTCAGCATCTATTGTACTTCCCTACTGGTTCTACCACTAGTGGTGGGAGACTCAATCAAATCTCCCTCCTATTCCTATTGTTCCATCTACTGAGAACTGCCTGGATTTCCTACTTCTGAGGAAATACTGGTGTTGGTCACTATGCTCGATCCTGGTGTCTATCCTCCTGCTTGTCCTCCTTGCTGCCCCTGCTGTTGTTGGACTAATCGGACATCTACTGACTGATATTCTGATGGCATCTCTTGAGATTTCCTGAAAGATCTATCCTCCATGAACTTTGCATCTCGTCTTACTACAATCTTCCTACTGCTAGGAATGTAGATTGTGTATGCCTTCGAGGTCTTGCTATATCCTACGAGGTACCCCTTTTTGTGAAAATTCCTCAACAGGAACCCCTACTGCAGCAACTGATGATATTACTCCTATTTGTTAAATTCCTTTAAACAAATTGTTTGCAGTTTCCTATGACAAATATCGTAATACATACATTACAACCTTCACTTAATTAAATTATAAGCGGAAACAAGATATTGAGCAAGAAAGAATATACAACACAATAGACACCGTTATTTTTGGACAAATGTCTCCGGAAAAACCCAACGCTAGAAACCCGGTGTAGCAGCTCTGAGGGTTTTATATTATTAAGCAGTAGCTTACAACTCTGGATGCCCTCCGGGCTATCCAGTTACAAAGAAATACAACTGGCAGAAAAGAATTGTGAGATTACCTCACTCTATCCAACAAATCCCGGCTGATCCGGCAGCTAAACTGAATGTCCCCGGCTACAACTACGCCGCCCCTTTGCAATAACTGTGTGGGCCTGCGTGGAGCTTTCTGAGGCTCTATGTTAGGTCTCCTTGCCTCCTAAAGCTCTGACATCAACCCTCCTGGCTGATCCGGCAACTCCCCAACAAATTTCGAACTTCTGATGGAAGACAGCTCTACCTCTGCGCTGGCCCTTCTAGCTCTGCATCAAGCCCTGCTTGGGCCCTCCTTGCCCAGCGTCAATCCTTCCTGGGTCTGTGTTGCCTCTACTGGTGCTTCTTTGCCTCTCTACTAAGTATTCGGGGTTCCAAAGAAGATACTCCAACCCAATTATCCTTGCCCCTCAACTGCAAGAAATCTACTCGATCAAAATTTCCTCCTGAGAACTTCTCACTTTAGAAATTCGATCTCTTGATCCCTCGGTGTGTTTTCCAAATGACCCTCAAGCCCCTTCTTATATCTTTTTGTTGGACAACCAACGACCTAGATTAACTCCTAATCAAAGGCTCTGATCGTTTTGGCTTGATCTTCGTCTTCTTCTAGAAGTTACACCCACAATTATATTAATACCCATTAATATTTTAATTTTTCTAAGTTTAGACTCAGGAACTCCATTAAAAATATTAATTATTTTAATAAAATCGTTTCTAGGTGGAATTTCCCAAAATGTTTTATGGGTTCTTTGGAATACATGTGCCCAAGCCTCCCTGCAAAATTTGAGGCCTAGAGCACATCCGATGCTACCCCAAATCAACACTCCCTCTTAGTAAGGAATGTGCTCTAGCAATATATTGTTGTTGCATATTGTTCTGACTCTGAAGCATCGTCCTTTGCGCCGCTGATGTCTAACATGCTATCCACCAACTACTGCATTGCTGCTGCAATTGTACTGTTGCCTTTTACACTGCCACTGCCAATGCTACATCTATACTACAGCTCCCTCTCAAATGTTGCATCTGCTATGTTGCTGGCACTGCAACTGTTAACATTGCATCTGTACTGCAACTCAGTTGCTGAGAGAAGCAACTGAAAAACATCCAAAATTACTGAACTAACTATGTTCAGTATGATACCACATGAATGTTGAAGCCTGACTACTGCTATTCTCTGCAATGACCCTCTGAATCTACTGCGTTGTTGTTGACCTCTGCTCTGTGCCATCTGCACTAATGCCAACTCTGCTCTACACTGCTCAGACTTTGGTGCTCCTAGCCACTACAACTGTCTCTCTGACACTCCTCGGCACCATCAGACACTAGTCCATTCTGCTACTACTAATCTGGGCTCCTGTAGCAAGGAAATGATCTTAGAGGTGGACTCCTCAAGGATCCTGCCCATTTGTAGCTCTTTTGAACTAAAGCTCCAAATCAACCCACCTCCCTCCTAGAGATATCTCGAATGTTATGGCAAACTCCTCCTCTTCGATCTTCGCGGGCGCAGCCTTCAGATTGTGTTTCTCATCCTTGTCCTTCTTCTTGAGAGGAC
>APFE031651435.1:2830-34817 GCA_000404065.3 Pinus taeda
GAAGAAGAGAGAAGGGGGGAGTTTTTGGGAGGTTTTGCTCATGATTGTGGGGGTTGGTTGTGATTATTTGGACTTGTTATGATTTTGGGGAGACCTTGGAAACCTATGGAGGTTTCTTGGGTTTGAGAGGAGGAGAGTATTGTTATATGGTTTGAAAATTCTCTTTTAGGACACACTATATCTGGTTGGACTTGGGCACGGAGGGCTAGGGAACCTGTGGAGGTTTCCTGGGCTAGGAATTTGTTTCCTAGTTGGCTGGGTGGTAAATCCGGTTGGGTCGGTGAGAAGGAGCATTCAGCTGGAGCTATCCAACAAAGGTATCATCATCAACCGCCGAAGCAGGTATTTTTCCATGAACTACTCTTATTAAGTTGATATCAATGGAATGCTCATCTTAATTTACGTTGTTTATGATAAAATGATTAGATGTTAAATGTTTAAAATTTTGCGAGAAGGTCAGAAAACTTCTTTATTTACTTGCAAATCAACACTATAATAGATCTGTTAGTGTATAATAGAATAAGGCTCTAATAATAGGAATCGGGTTCTTACATAGTCTAATTAGGTGAATGTAATGAAGCTTGGGGGGCATGCACCTAATGGTAAAGTTAAGTTTCCCTGTAGGTTATGTGAAAGGAATCACCCCTTTCACCTTTTTCTATCTGGACGAAGCTGAAAAGGTGTTGGGTAATTGTCCTGCTTCACTGTAGTGACTTCCATCTAGTTACAGGAAACTCTCCCTTTCATCTTGCTGGGGGCATGTAAACCAATCCAAGCATAGTTTTTTCATTTTAAGCTTGTGTAAAAATTGAAACTAAATCCAAGCATAGTTTTTCATTTCAAACTTGTGTAGACATGAAACTGAATCTAAGCACAGTTCCCTATGGTTCAAGCTTGTCTAAAAATGAACCCATTTCCAATTTAACCCTCGTTATTACCATTCTATCATCCTTTTCGTCAGATGAGCCTTAGTTGTTTTCATCCCATCGCCACCATATCTTTGGCCGATCATACGCTTTCACTTGGTTATTTTACCTTTTTTGAGGAACAATTGCAATGAGTGGTGTTATTAGCCAGCCTCTTCACATAAATCAACATGTTTTGAGAAGTTCCAACATCACCAGAACCGGTTTCTACCTTAGACACCACTCGTTCCTCAAGTTGGAGTCCTCTTTAAGCTCTTTTCAGACTCTATAAACATGAAAAGATTGCCGAGCGCTTGTCTTTTCTAGCTTGTTAATGGATTAGAATCGATATCTACTCAGTATAGTTTTACCCCTTCTTTTCGCTGAGGTAGATCTTTAGGTTCTCTCTTGTATCATTTTATGCTTTTTTGGACTTGAGAGGCAAATTTACGAAAAAGAACTTTTGGAGTTTCCTTTTAGTCCCTTTTCAAACTCTCTAAATATGAAAATGACTAAGTTATCTTTGTCATTAAACTCGTTAAAAACATAAAATAGCGATAAAACTTGTCCATCTAGAAAAGACCAAGTTTCACCTTCGCTAGACTCGTTAAAACATCAAATAACGATGGATTCGCCTGAAGGGTGAAATTATAAAACGATCATATGTTATCCTCCTCAAGCTTGATTAAAAATAAAGAGGTATTGGTCAGAAATGATTGGGGAAAAATGGGAAAAAGTTGGGAACAGTTTATGGTAGTAGGTCGCTCTTGAACATGACACCTTCACCTCATCACCGTGACTATGTGGGTTGGGTCATTCAACATGATGGTTATCACACTGTTGGTCTATCATACCATCCATCACTTTGTTTTGGGTCAATGCTACCAATTCACTTTAGTGTCGTCGATATGTTCGAGAGAAGTCATTCAGTTCAAAACTTCATCTTTTACAATACAGTAAACCTTCATTTTCATGCCTGCCATTCCTAAACCTTGTGTCATCAGTCTATGTTTCATGTCAAAAATCATTTACCTCGTTTCGTGTCACTGATGTGGAATACATCAAGGCCCTCCTGTGATGAGTCGCTTCTTTTCGACATCAACACATCATCCAAGAAGTTGACTTAGAAACACCCCTTCAGTAACTTGAGGCTTGCATACATCAATGACAGGTTTCTCGCTTCCGGCAATAGGTTGACATCAATGGCCTTTGACCGAAAGACTTCATATGGTGTTCGACATCAAATCATTTATTCACACCAAGCAAAATGTACTACAGTACCTTGAGGATCATTATCATTATCGGTGATTCCTCTCACATCTGTTAATGGCTTACATCACTGGCTGGTAATTAGATGATGCCTCTCCATGTTTGAATTCAGATCATCTATTCACATGGTCAGACTTGTACTTGAGGGAAAGATTGGACGAGATTGATGACCCTGGATCGAGTTTCATCCATCCAAGCTGCGATATATTTAGGAGTACTAAATCAAATATGGCCTTACATTCATAGTCATCCATTCATGGGTCTACATCTGTAGATGACTATATTTGTACATGTAATGAAATTTAATAACGCTAAGCATGGGTATGCCTTCCCTTAGCTAAATTGTGAGAAAAAATCAGAGTATCATGCTTTTTGTATTGTAACTGATGCAGGTCACCTTTCGGTTCGAAGCCTTCTCTCCAAGTGGTAAAGCATCTCACTCCACATGGTTATTTTCGACTTCATGCTTTAGGGGGCATCTATTACAGGAAAATTTGGGCACATCAACCCCAACTTCCAGATCTGTATTACTAGGATCCATCAACCTCTAATTCAATTGTTTTCATTCCCTAATGAACTTAACCTATATCATGCTTGCTTCCCAAGAGTTTCATGACTCCATTCATCCAAAACATGTCCCTAAGGAGATCATCGCAGGTGGCCTTCTATCTAGTTGCAATGAATGGCAGGCACTACACTATCTAGGTGCTATTCATAGCACCTAGCCTTTGTATCACCTGCGATGAGTGAGATCCATCAAATTTTTCAAATGAATCCATTGGATTCCTCATCCAATGGATGCTTCTAGAGGTTTCTAGAAGGATTGGGTTCACTTTTGGATGAGGAAGGAGACGAATGAACCTTAATCCATTATCCCTTCCTCCATGGAACCACTTCCCAATTATGGCAAAGCATTCATGAGGGCCATTAATGGCTTAACCTCCTCCATTCAGCTATAAAAGGACCAGGCATTCAAGGCTGGTTTGAGGTTGGAACTTCTTGAGTTAACGAAATGTTGCTTGGATGAGATTAGTAGAGAGAGTAATGATATCATGTCAAATTGTTGTTTGCATGAGGAGAGAAGGGTTTGAAGCTGGAAGGATGACGCTGAATTGGACATACATTTACACGGGTTGTAATCTTTCCTTCTATGAATAAAGAGTTCTATGCTTTTTCCCATTCATTTGTTATGTGATGTATATTGTACTTTTGATTCTATAATATGTTTAGTTAATAGGTCCATATGTATGCTTTGATGGTTTTTTGTCTCAGCTTGTGTGCAGGTACCTTTCAAGCGAGTGAAGTACGGAAAGGAGTGGCGAAAGCGGTGAAAGGGAAGAGGGATCGAGCGAGAGATACAGGTTGGTGCTTTTTCTCCTCTTTCTTTTATCTGTTAGCTATAGGAAAAGAAATGGAATTACTTTAAATGTTGTTCTAGACTTACTACTAGGTCTAGGGGTTATTCGTTCGAAAAGACACTAAATTTGCCCATAACAAATAGTCTTCTTTCATGCTTTCCTTTCCTACAACATTTCTCAACATTTCCTTTCATAGACCATAGTTTAAACCATTTTTATGCAAAAATCTGTTTTTCCTAAATGCATTCATTTCACTTGTTGCTTGATTTCCTTGGTTAATTGTCTATTTCTTTGCAGTAGATCTCTTCTAGCAGTAGTCCAGCTTATCAACAATCACACCCTCCATCTGATCCATGCCCTATAGGTCTCCCAAATCTCACCTCAATTCTGCCCTAGTTTCCTGCATTTTTCCATAGAACTTCTTCCTCTCTCCTTGAGCAAACCCAATCATCTTGTTGAGATTGCAACAAGATGATGGAGCTTAGTGAAAAGAGTCGCCTTCACTAAGTGGGCCCGCAGGCTATTTTTGGCGCAAGTCTATTTTTGGACTATGTCTATTTTTAGACATATGGATCATGTCTATGGATTGCAGGTTGTTGTTTATGGATGATTGATCAAGTTGGAAAAAAAATAGATGGACTTCTATTTTTAGACCACATCGGAGTGACACCACAGCGGAGTGACTGCTCAGTCTAAATATAGAACAGTCAAATATTATTAGCTCATAATAATATTTAGACTATAAACTTTGTCTTATTCTCTTGGAGCACTTCAGGATGAGCTACGGATGTGGTACATGCAGATCCCAGAAGGAAATACGTGGTTACCTATGGGACGACTAATATTTGCATGCAGGACTTCAGTTAGAACTCAAGTGAGTTGAGTTTAGTGGACTGGAGGTGCAGTTGATGGAGTTGTGTTCAGTTTAGCTTTGTTAAACTGGTTGTATTTAGTCTAACTGGAAAATAGACTAGAGATGAGTTGGGTGAATTAGTTATTAATTAATTCACAAGTTATTAACTCATAATACAACTAATGAATACATCAGTTAACTCAGTTGCATGTCAGTGCATGTTCAGCTCAGCAGGGACAGGTGTTAGAGAATCAGATTGCTATCAGTTGTGACTATAGTTGTGCATCAGATCTTGCACAATCAAGGGATTGAGTATGCCAATGACTTTGCCCACGTATTTTCCCACATTGTAGCTTGTGCTCACGTGATTTTGCCAAGTAAATACGTGGTTGCCTTGGAATTATCATCAGTTCTTGAGCAGGTATTGAGCAGCGGAGGCAGGCAAGCAGCGAAGGAGAATTGAGCCAGTGATTGATTCAGATCTGAGCTGTATTGTGTGTAACAGAGGTGGAGATACTTGTGAGAAGTATTATGCTGTGTAATGTTACATGACTCAATCATTAATATACAGATAGTTGGGGTTTATAGCGAGATGCTTTCCCCGGGATACATACTGTGTTAATGTGTGAATGCTCTTGATGTTTTATTGTTATTGATGCTGCTATATTGATGATCAACATAGAGGAGCTTATGTATTGTGTATGTTTTCCGCAATAGTACATGATCAGGATAATCTCTGTTGGATATGTGTTAAATTATTCAAAATTTCTACATCAAAACTGTCTTTTTGTAGCAAGCATTGTAGGGTTTGTAGTCCACAGTATAGGTAGTTTATCAACTCTTCCAACAAGCACCACAATGGCTCAGATTACCCTTTCCAAGTGGTTTAAAAACTATACAACAAGCATCGCAGTGATTCTATCACCTACTAAGCTTCTCACTAATCAAACAAGCTTAGACAGACAGTTCGGTGGCTTAAAAAACACATCGTATTATCCCAAATCACCAAGCACTAGGCCCAGTCACAACTTCAACATTGCTCCTTGATTTCGCCCCAGTAGTCCATGCATTCCATTAGACGTTCTTCGCTTCTATAATCTCCTTCTATCACCTTCCCCATTGATTCTCCTCTTTTCTTCATGTTGTCAATATCCCCTATCCCATCTCTTCAATTTCTGCCAGCACACTGGTTGGGTTGGTTAAGAAGGGTGTTAAGGAATTTAATTTGGTTGATTATGTCCTTCTCAGGACATGCAACAAACCCTCTCTCTCAGGCTTTAGATTTGTGTGTCCACTCCTCAAGGAGCCACCAATCATAATACACATCTATTTTATGTCTCTAAGCATCATGATCATCCTCCATTTGAGAAAAATACCCAAATCATGCATCAAAACAACTCTAAGGGTTCAAAATCTAGATGTGGGTGCCACACATAATCTCCATGGGTGTTAAGTAAGCAACGTGGCGCCTCCTCTCTTCAGCGTTATGGCTCCATCAGGTGCAACACGCCCTCCTTGATCATCTTAGGGATGACCATCCTCATCTGGTCTGTGGTGTTGAAGAATCTGGGGCAAATAAGTGGAGTGTGATTCTTCGTTACTTGATAACAATTTGTGGAGTCCTTTTACTTTTTCTTGTTAGCTTAATCTTCTTTTTCTTATTATTAACGCATGTGTGTGTACTTCATCAAAATGCTACCAAAATATAAGAACAAGAACACAAGATGTTGGCTCTTTGCCAAGGCCAAAACCTCTCTTCTTTTGAGAGGAAAACCCTTTAGTAAGTTTCTCTTATTAAAGCTTCTTATTGATCAAAACCAAACCCTAGACCCTTGACAAGAATATCCTCCAAGCACAAGTCAAGTCCTTCCTCCTTTTTGCACTTTGTTCCCCGACACTTTCTTCTTCTGACACTTCGTTCCCTGGCACTTCGTCCTCCTTTTTCCGACACTTTGTTCTTCTTTCAACTTTTAATAAACCTTGTTGCACTTTATCTAGAAGAAATGCCTTTGATGACTCCCTTTTCTTATGATGATCTCTTTCTTCTGTTCACCAACCAACGAACTTGTATCACTGTAATGGGATGGTTGTTATACTGGTAGAGACAACCTCCTTCTCTTCACACGTGTGGTTGTAATAGGCTTTAGAACGTCCCTATTACCTTTGCTCTTCTTCCTTACTTCTTTGCTTGGATGGGAGGCCCTTTAGGCCTATGTTCTAGCCTAAACAAATGAGAGATGTGATGCTGACATATGATGCTGACATACTACTGCTGTTATGGCTGCAGGCAACCTTCCTTTTTCTCGCACGTGTGACTACAACTACCTTAGAAATGGTCCTCTTGACTTCTGTCTAGGCTTCACCTTCTTCACTGCACTTGGAGACCTCTCCTTTGTCCTTCGTTACCCTTTACTTGCCTCTTTACTTCAAAATTTTTAGAGATGTGAGTGCGTTTTGGTGGAGTGGACAACCTCTATATATAGAGGACTGTCCCTCCTTTTAGGCCGACTAGAAGGCCAACTTGAGGACAGTTTGTAGGTTGACTTGTTGAGCTTTCTTCGGATGGCGTCTTTGGTGGTGTAACATGCTTGAGGGAGATTATTTGATGGTTTCTTTGCATAGGAGGGGACTTGAATTTGCTTGGAGGTGACTTCTTTGACTCTTATACACAATGTAACATACCCTTGAGGTCTTTACCATAATCCTTTTGACCTTTTGACTTACCTACAACACTTTAACATGTGCTAGACCTACTTCAATGAGCAAGAAACTCATTGACATATATTATAAAAAAAACATTTCTTTTCTTGAATAAATACAAATATCATGAGTACATTCATGAAGACTGAACCTAGTTACATTTCCTTCAACACTCCCTCTTAACTAGGGAGGTATTCATACAACATTACAAGGTGTTTGGCTATTATCAATTTATGAAGAATTCACATAAGAGAAACCGGATTTGCAATCCATCTGTTACAACATCATATCCATTAGCATTGTCACAGTGCAAGGCCTTGACTAACAACTTCATCTCTTCATGAGATCATGAGCTACAATGTTGGCGAGACCAATGATTTATAGACACTTTCATCATTGTCTCTCAAGATACATACCCACTTGGGTGTTCTCTGAGTATGACCTTCTAGGACTATTCTTATCTTCGGTTTCCAACCCTAAAAGAATATCGATCCTCTTGCCTACTCGTCTTGGATGCCCTACACATCCTCAAAGAGTATAATATGCCAACTGATTACCCAATCCTCCCATTCTTTCTTCCCAAGTGAAGACAAGAATGTTGTGTCTATCTTGCGTCTACATTTCCATTAATGTCCTTCATCTAGACTTATGGGTGTTAGTCCTGGTCTAGTGCATGACCCATGAAATGGAAAAACACAATTGTCACTCCTTTGCAATCAGGGTTGATCCAATACTCCCTCTTGATCAGGGGCCTGCCAGAGCTCCCCCTTAACTAGGGACTCTTTCATTCATCAACAACTTCTTCTTCATGGGTCCTTCAGCTGCTTGATCTATTTCCTTTCTTCGATGTCATGAAGTCTTTGTTCGAAATTCTTCTAGGTAGGGCACCATCCATTGATCACTTTCCTTCCTCATTTGTCATGTCATTGCTTCCTTCATGGAAAGTGGCTTTCTTGCCATACATTAGGTTTTCTTGTCATCTTGCTACTCCTTTGTCATTTGTCCATGCTTTAGAATACTCTTCTCATGGATGCTTTGTTGTACTTGCTTGTTTAGATGCTTCAACATAGTAACCCATCATGACTTCATCCTGATATTGCTTCAACATTGCTTTTTCTTTTGCTAGATGGATTCTTCATCACGACATCTTCGTATAGTAGAATCATTTATTTGCATATTTTATATCTCCAAGGCATTCATAGGTGTCAAGGGTCCTTCCTTCCTTTGTCAGAGTTGTCATGCCTTCTTAAGGGAGATATCTTCAAAGTATCTGGTTAGATAGTGATTCTCAGTGATCATGGTGTTCTTCACATGCTTGATCTCTTTCTTCATTTTCTTCTTCTTAGATAGATGGGTCAACCATTTTATGCTTCTTGTGAGAGCATTTCTTCATTGCTTGCTTCCTGGACTAGTCAACATTTTTTCTTGCTTCTTAGTCAGCGACCTTATACTCCTTATGTGAGCATATTCTTTTGTTGACCTTCATTGCATTGTAGTACATGCCTTCGAGCATGCCCTTGGTGAAAGAAATTATTTCATACTTGATCATGTTATATAACTATTCCCATGACTCAATAATATACAAATGATAACATGAATAAACTTTGATGCATACATACCTCATCTTGATTCTACTTTGATCATCTTAGCTTCTTGGTTGTCCTTGGTGTGGCCCTTCTTGCTTCATCTTATCTTGCCTGCATATCATCCTTTTCTTGAATCCCATGAATGGGATTCCCAATGAGACATCCGCTTCTTATTCATGAATCTTCTTTCGAAAATTCCATCATAGGATCTTGAAGACCCTTACTTTGCAAATGTTTTTTTCCTTTTGATGATGGAGATCTTATAAGATTCTTATTCATGATCAATTTTCTTTCATAGTGGATGAGGTCCTATGCTAGGTATGCTCATTCTATATGAATATATTGAGCTATATCTACCATGCTCCTATATTCTAAAAGATATTTCTACCCATGCATTTTTATTCTCATTATAAATGCTACATCTTCATGAGTATCTAGAACTCTATGTACTTCATGCTTTTAGATTTTAGAAGATGTTTCTAGCCATGCAATTTTATTTTATTCCTACATGCTCCTATCCTACTCAAAACTTTGAAAAAGACTTGAGTAAAGAGTTTTACCTAGTCATAGTAGAGATCCGGAGTAGCTTCCTTCTTTTGCTTCTTGTTTTCTTCTTTCATTTCTTGAGTCACATGGCTTCTTCCCTTTTCCTTTTGTTGTTGTTGTCCTTCTTAAGCTTAGGAAAATTCCTTTTGTAGTGTCCATATTCTTGGCATCCAAAACATTGGATTTTGGACATGTCTTTGTTGTTTGTTCTTCGTGGACCAAATTTGCCAAATTTTCCCTTTCTCTTGGCCATGGTAGCAAATGCTTGCTCCTTTGATCCCACATCTTCCTTTTATTTAAGTTTGGTTTCCTTTGTTGTGCATAGAGACCACATTTCACTGAGTGTGGTTGCTTCCTTCTTGGCATATATGCTAGATGTGAAGTTGCCCCAATCCTTAGGTAGAGCATTGCGTACTACAATTGTCATTTCTTTGTCAGACATGACTTCCCCAAGCTCTTGAAGTTGATCTCTCATTTCAGAGATTTTCATGAAGTAAGGAGCTATTCCTTCCTTTGTTATCTTCATCTTTTACAATTCATTCCTTAGAGATATTAGTTCTTTGGTTGTGGATACCGAGAATAACTCTACTAGCTTATCATAAATTTCTTTTGATGTTTCAAATTTGGAGACATAAAGAATGAGAGAGTATTTGATTGATTCTATTAGAATCCTTTGTGCTCTTGTCTCATCCTTATTGTACTTAGCTAAGGCTTGAGTTTGTTCCTTAGCAGGGATAGTGATATTCCCTTTGATATGTTCAAGAAGTTCATTCTCCTTGAGAAGTAGATCAATCCTCTTCTTCCATGCAAGAAAGTTATTGGTACCTACCAGTTTGTTGCTTTCCTTGCAAAAAGACATTGATGTATATTTAGAAGGGGACATATACTTGATAGATTTTTGAGATGTAATGGGTTTGCTTCCTCCTTGAAGACTTGATGGATTGCCTTCCTTGGATCTTGATGTTCTTCAAGTTGCCTTGTCCAAGTGGACTTGCTTGATGACTTGTAGCTCTATGTAGGTCCTGCTTCGATCTGATCTTCTTTGTAGGTGCCTTTATGTAAGTCTCTTCTTCTTGCTATGTAGACTTCCTTGATGAATGATGGATTGGATACCTTCTTGTCCTTGAATTGATTGAGACTTCTAGGCTTGATGCTTCAGCCGTGTAGATGTCCTTCCTTGATAAGTGTTCTTGAGTTGCCCTTTCCTTGATGTGTCACCTTAGCTCCAATACCATGTTGAAGAATCTAGGGCAAATAAGTGGAGTGTGATTCTTGGTTACTTGATAACAATTTGTGGAGTGTTTTTACTTTGTCTTGTTAGCTTAATATTCTTCTTCTTCTTATTAATGCATGTGTGTGTACTTCCTCAAGCTGCTACCAAAACATAAGCACAAGAACACAAGATGTTGGATCTCTACCAGGGCCAAAACCTCTCCTCTTGAAAAGAAAACCCTTTAATAAGTTTCTCTTATTGAAGCTTCTTATTGATCAATGCCAAACCCTAGACCCTTGACAAGAATATCCTCCAAGCACAAGTCAAGTCCTTCCTCCTTTCTGTGCTTTGTTCCCTGACACTTTCTTCTTCCGGCACTTCGTCCTCCTTCTTTTGGCACTTCGTTCTTCTTTCAACTGTTAGTAAACCTTGTTGCACTTGCTCTAAAAGAAATACCTTTGGTGAGAACTTTTCCTTATGATGATCCCTTTCTTCTCTTCACCAACCAACGAACTTGTATGACTGTAATGAGAGGGCTATTACATTGGTAGAGACAACCTCCTTCTCTTCTCATGTGTGGTTGTAATAGGCTTTAGAACAACCCTATTACCTTTTCTCTTCTTCCTTACTTCTTTGCTTGGGTAGGAGGCACTTTAGGCCTATGTTCTAGCCCAAACAAATGAGAGATGTGATGTTGACATACTATTGTTGTTATCACTGCAGGAAGCATTCCTTTTTCTCGCTCATGTGACTGCAGCTTCCCTAGACATGGTCCTCTTGACTTCGGTCTAGACTTCACCTTCTTCGTTGCACTTGGAGACCGCTCCTTTGTCCTTCATTACCCTTTACTTGCCTCTTTACTTCGCAGATTTCAGAGATGTAAGTGAGTGCGTTTTGGTGGAGTGGACAACCTTTATATATAGAGGATCATCCCTCCTTTTACGTTGACTAGAAGGCCGACTTGAGGACATTTTGCAGGACGACTTGTTGAGCTTGCTTCAGATGGCTTCTTTGGTGGTGTAACATGCTTGAGGGAACTTCTTTGATGGTGCCTTTGCATAGGAGGGGACTTGACTTTGCTTAGAGGTGACTTCTTTGACTCTTATACACAATGTAACATACCCTTGAGGTCTTTACCATAATTATTTTGACCTTTTGAGTTACCTATAACACTTTAACATGTGTTAGACCTACTTCAATGAGCAAGAAACTCATTGAAATATATTATAAAAATAATATTTCTTTTCTTGAATAAATACAAATATCAGAAGTACATTTATGAAGACCAAACCTAATTACATTTCCTTCAACACGGGGATCATGGCGTGCCCATCAAGTAGTGTCAAGGCCAACCTGGGGGCATGTTGTGTCCACTGGTACATCATTAGGAAATCTCCATGCTAGCCAAGAGAAGCCCAACATTCTGGCTCCTAGGGGGTGCTTTGGGATTATGTGAATTTCTTAAGTCATCAAGAGGTCCAATACTCTTCCAAAAGTGGGCAATACTACATTTGCCAAGTCATCATGCTCTCTAGAATGTCATATATAGCCTGAGAATCATGTGGAATAAGGCGCTCTCAAGGTCTTTGTTGCTATGGACCACCTAGAGAACCTACTTAAACTCAAGTGAAAGGAACCATTCATTAGAAACTGAGATCATAAATGCATCTAAGTGAACCATACTTAAGTGTTAAAGGCATATTAATACTTCAAATTGGGATCACCTTCAAATATCTAACGAGACCAAGTCTCGTATAATTGTTCCTTACCATTTGTAGGGGTGGCTAAGTAGTCAACCCTATTAGGTTCCCAAGGGGAAGTGACATTTCCAAAGTTAGCCCTTCAATCAATATGTGGTGGTGTAAGTGAGTGGAAATGGAGGGGAAAGACTTTGTGGTCTGTTGTCGCACAAAGTGTATAGGCACCGTGACAACGTTCAAAGTAAGGGTTGTCACTCGAATCCTTACTCCGTTTAAACTCTCTCCTAAACAAGTCAAGTGGGGTAGTCCCTAAGGTGAATGAATGAGAAAAAATTGTGGAACACATGCTCTAGGAGACTTGAAGATGGAAAAGCTGATGAATTTAGGACAAATCTTGGTTAATTGAGATGAATAGATTAAACACAAGACACATCCACAAGGTATAAATGATTATAGACCAGTGCTTTAGTATTCGATTAACTATAGATTAAGTAAAAACAAGTTATTCAGAGCAATCTGCAAATAGTGACAATCATGAACGATCAAATGTAAATGCCCAAAACTCTATCATGCAAGAGAATCTAGCAAAATAATCTTTCTCCAACAGTCAATATGATTTTTTAAACATTTATCGCACCTTGACAATAGAGAAATAAAAAAAATGCATCTAATCACCAAATAACACCAAGGAACTTTAAATTAGTATTTTAATTATTCCTTAGGCAATTAGTCGAATGTGGCAAATGAAGAAATCAAAATCTTTTAATGCGACGAAATTAAAATGAATCAACGGGTTAAAAATTAAAATTTTAATGGGTTGTAGGCCACATTAAAATATTAAATGTGAAAGCGCAAATCCCTTTTTAGTTTATTTTATTTTCAATCCCAAAATCACAAAAAAATAATAATAAATAAATAAATAAAATAAAATAATAAAAATGTTGTTGGATTTTTAAATTTTTATGATGATTTTAAATTTTGTAAAAATAAAAAATCAAATATGAAAAAAAAAAATCAATGTCCACAAAGAGTTTTTTTAATTTTTTCTAAATGTTTTAGATTTTTATTTTTTATGAAATAAAAATTTAATCAAAAGAATGGAGAATCAAACAAAAATTTAAATTGAAAAAAAAGAAAAAAAAGATAGAAGCCAAATAAACCCTAATGCACAAACTAAAACAATAAAAATCAAACCTAATATAAGTCATACGCATACATAATACACAAGTGGAGAAAAGGTCGAAAGGCTTGTTTTGTGCGTGTTGTGCAAGGCTCGACGACGGGGAGATAAGATCTACTCGACGGGCAGCAGATAGAGCTCGAGCGAGGAGCAGCGAGGAAGGGAGCTTGCGGGTTTGGACATGCGGATCGGAGAAGGAAATACACAGACGGAGAGGAGGGCGAGTATAGAGGGTTAAGATTTTGAAGAGGCAACGAAAGTTTGCAAGCACGCAAAGGAGAATGCAAATTCGGGCATCAAAGAGGAGGGTTTGGGCAAAGGATAAAGAAATCTGAAATTTCTAGAAAACCCCAAGATGTAGACAATAAAAACAAATTCGAAATATTCTATTTAGAAAACCCCAGGCAACAAATAAATTGTAGCCCAAAACTCAAGATAAACCTAGAAAAACGAATTTCACACCAATGTATTTTTATGCTTCAGATTTATCAATGTATTTTTTTCTAGATTTTTTTTAAAACCCTTGGATTGCAAAATGCTGGATAATATTTCTGCAAAAATGACTTTGAGGCCAGATCTTACCCTCCAGGGCCTAGATCTGGCTTCGAATCAAACTAATACCTTCATATATGCAACTTGTACTTGAAAACAAAAATACTCATAACCCAAATATACAAAAAATAATAAAACCCTAGAAACTCAAGTCAGAAAATCCAATTTTTTTATACGGATCTATGCACAAGAATGGCACATCTATCGGATCTCGGGAGTGTGAGTCCAACTATGCTCCCAAATTTGATAATCTAAAGCTCTCAACAACTAGATTCATCAATTTTGCACATAAAAAATTAAATTTTTAAATTTTAAAAGAGATGCTTAGTTCAAAACCCTTCATGCATCACCAATAAAAATCTTATGATAAGGCCGGGATCAAATTAAGTTGGGCTCTTCAGAAAACACAGACCGAGAGTTGGTTAGTCCAACTGAAATCTTTCCCGAACGTCCGATGATCTAAAAATCAAGATTTTCGAGCAAAACTCAATCTATCCATCAAATTAGAGCGAGAAAATGTTAATAAAATTCAGATAAATAGAGATACTTGCTATTACATTCAAACTTTAAATTATCACTTAAACCCCAACGATTGAGCAAGATACTTGTATTCAAATCACTCTTCAGAAGCCATTATCAATGGCTAAAAAAAAATTACGCATGAAAACGACACCTCTTACAGTATTTCCATGAAGAGTAACACTGATGAAAATTAACCCCAAAGTCTTTCTTTATTATTCAGAAAAAAATTACACGAGCTTTTCGCTTAGCACACGACTCAAAGGTCGGATGAATTGACTGACGAATGACTTCCTATTTAAAGATAAATTCTCCAATGGCTAGTTCGAGTGATCCTCGTCAAAACAATCTCGACCGTTGACGAGGATTAAAATTTCTTTTAATCTCATCCGTCAAAATATTTAAATATTTGGGGAAATTTGAAATTTTCGATTAAATGCATTTTAATTAATTCAAAAATTATTTTTTTGAATTAATTTCCCCAAAATTTTGACTTTGACTTAACCCTAGGGATCAAAGGCTTACAATTTATCAAAACAATTAATTAATCTTAGTCTCTGGTCCTCGTAAAATTTATTTTTTAAAGATCAACGAATTTTGCCTTTGGAGAATTTAAATTTACCTAGGACCTAGAATTAATTAAATTTTTGGCTTAGGATTTTAATTAATTTTTGGCCAGAAAATTTAATTAATTAACCTATGAGTGGATAAATTATTTTTCAACCCTCAAGACACTTTACATCATGATTTTCATATTTTTTACATTTCAATGGGGAAAGCCCATTTGTACTAGACCCTCACAGACTACCCATTTTTGCGTTACAAATATAATCCAGCAGACCAAGCAATTTGTAATAAAATAACCTAATCAAATAGTTAGGATTACTCCCAAATTACTTTTACATAGACTCAATCTACAACACTAGGACTCGCCTAAGATCCCGGTGACAAAATCCATTCCAGCTTTGGGGTAGGGCTAAAGGAAAACTCTGCCGACCATCCATGAATGGATCATTGAGACAAAAAACTTCCCGGAATGTAAATTGTCACTAGAAAAATAGATTTACCTAGGCAATTACATACACGACATAGATCTGCTAAAACTATTTACATTATACACATGTAGAAAGGGTTTACATAACATCTTAGAAGTGAAATTCATGATGATAGTTGTATGACACGAACACATCGATTAGACGCTATCCCTTTTGTGAAAAAAGAGTGCATTGCTATGGGTCATTGACATGTAGTGGCCAACATGGCCTAATGCCATGGTCATGGGACCAACTGATAAGATTCCATATCCTTAGTGTATAGATGTAATGGATGGAGAAATTATGGATGCATGAGTTACCTTACTCAGCCTGATTTTTTCACCCCTCTGGTACGCCTTTTACTTCTTATTGATAATGCAATGTATTTTTGTGCATAGCTCAAGGGTCTAAGCTTGCTCTTTATGGCATAAAATTTAATTTAACATTTTAAGATGAGACAATATATTACCCATCAGGGTTGGGACATGCAAGGGTTCCTTTTAAGGAGATGGAGCATCAAGTGTTCAGGAACTAAGTGATGGCTAATGAAGAGAATAGATCTCATGCTATGCTTTTTCCCATGCGCTAACTTATGTCTTGGCCATCTTTTACATTTTGGTTTTCTTTTTCTTTCATTATGGCAATATTATACTTTTCCATTTTTTTTAGCAACATCAACCTTTGGGGCAATGTTTCTCGGCCCTACTCAAGGATGTGGATACGAAAGTGACCAATCCCAATGAACCAATGACACGTTGAAACTTGAACCCAAGTAATAAAGATGGTACAAGGTATTATAATGTGACATGAAAAGTGTTAAGTATGGCGAAGGGAGAATGAACGCGTTATTTCAATCTTGGTCTTCCAACTAGTACCCCTCCTATAACAATAAGGCCTTAAGAGAGGCCCCATTAGACAAGGGCTAAAATTTAACCCCCTTGGTAAGGTGTGAGAACATATTTACAATGAAGATTAGTTAATCATCCAAATCACCCCTTTATCCATACTAAATGCCCAAAACAATAAGTAAAAGCACCGAATTGCAAACTAATCAAAGTAGTTGCTGAGTAGTAGCCCACCTCCAAGATGAATGTTGGATGGTGAGAGATGTCGTAACTGGCGCAGATGGTGGAGGAGCTAGCATATCATCATCATCAACCTAATGTGTAGGGTTTCTGGCTGATTGGCTATCCAAAATAGGAGAAAATTTTTCTTCTAGGGGTTACCCATTTTGGTGGGTAACAATGCCTACCAGTACTAGAATCAATGTACTAAGCTATGCATGAGTTGTTCTTTGCCATTATGGACATTTAAATGCATTTTTGGTGGGTTCTTTTGCAATACACGATTAGTAAATGCATGCTTATCATTTTTTTCACTAGACAATTTATGTCCTTGTTGATGTTTGTAGCATTGGATAGGAACTTTGACACATGTTTAAGTTTCAAGATGCGTTGAAGTTGTCTAAAGTCTTAACCTTAGCAATTCACTTAAATTACAAGAAATATGAAAGTAAAATTCTTTTTTATAAAAATAAGTTTAATATCTAAAAAATGTAAATTTATTTATTTATTTTTTTTTAATTTTTTTTTAGTGAACTAGATGAATGTATATTGTTGAGTTGGAATTAATCTCAACGATGAATTCATTGAGAGATTAGGTTATGGAGACTTGATTTAGTCAAGAACTCAATATTATAAAAGGAAAGGCTAGGTGAAGTAGAAAGACAAGAAAAACACATAGAGAGTGATTAAGGCACACAATATAGTGACTTAATAGAAACACAATGAGTGAAAAAGAAACTTCATTATGTTCACTTTGGGAAAAACAAAAAAACAATGATTAGCATCAGAGAAATGAACCAAAAACTTGATCTAGTGGAGGCTGAGTCTATATAGGTCAAGTCGAGTGGTAGAGAGGGCACAATTGGGCCATATATCATAGCCATACAATAGGCCAAGAGGTAGCCACACAACATAGTCGTATAGTGCAGTTGTACAATTTATATAGGTGATGTGCGAGTTTGTATAGTAGCAATAGGTCTATTGGGTGATTTAGGGGTTTTTGGAGGGTTGTATAGGTCGTACATGTGTCCAATTAATTTCCAGAAGTTTGTTGTAGCTTGTGTTTATTTTTCGTTTTCCATTTTTGAGTAAGGGAGCCCTTGTATGCTGTGAGATATTATGTTAATGAATACCGGATTTGAAGGGTAGAATTTTTTTGTGTGCATGTGTTGAAATTGGCTAATTTTCTTTTGCCATTTTTTTATTATAAATATTTACTAGTTAAAAATCCAAGTAGTGCATTTTATTTAGTAAGATATAATTTAAGCTAGTTAACAACAAGGAAATTACGAGGAAGTAAATTTCCAATTTACCGAGGTTAGGAAATTCAACATGGTATAGAGCTTACACTCTATGAAGGAGACTATACTAATCGAATTGATTGGCATATGATCCAATAGATTGCAGTAGATTTATTAGATTTGCAAGGAGATCTTAGCAGATCTATAAACCAACAGTAAAATTCTCATAGGTACTTGAAGGAATAAGGTGTAATTTTTTGGTTCAGATCTAGAAATAGTAGCATTAAGTCTTAAGGTTTGAAGACAGGTTGGATGGAGCTTCAAACTTCTTGCATTGGAAGGTAAGAATCACCTTTCTTTTGAAGGAAAAAGACATGTGGGAGATTGTTGACAAGGTAATTCCTTTTGATAGACCTATTGCAATTAGTGACTCATGAGGAGAAGGGCATTAAAGCCCAGTGGGTAATCATGGATGTAGTGAAGGATCATTTGGTCCCTCACTTATTTGAGAAGCAATAAGCTAGATAAATGTTCAAGGATCTAGTGGATTTATTCCATAGTAACAACATGAACAGAAGATGATCTTGAAGAACAAACTCATATGCATGCAGATGACAAGATCTAACAATGTTAGTAGCTACCTCATGAGGATCATTCAAATATGTGATCAACTTGCAATAATAGGGGAGAAGGTGGATGATGCAAAAATTGTTAATGTGGCATTGAATGGATTCTCAAAGCCCTGGGATACATTTGTCAAGGGTATTTTCACTCAAGATAACCTTCTCAGTCTTGAGAGGCTTTGGTATGACTACATCCAGGAAGAGGCTTAGGAGGATTCTAAACCCAACGGGAAATGAGGAGAAGACAATCTTTCCCTTATCAGTCATACAAGAAAGGGAAACAGAGATGGTTCCAGCAAGAAGGGTAATCATGACTAGTTAACCTCACAGTTGAGGAAGAGGAAAGACTTGAGCAATTCAAGTGTTTCATATGCTACACTATTTGACTTATCCATTTTAGTGTTCAAAGAAGAATAAGAATATTCAAGTAATGTCGCTCAATATCTTCTATGTATGAGAATATCCTATTGGTAGTAGCACTCCCCAGTAATCCTTCAACAATCCAGAGTTGTATGAAATATTATGTATCGATCTCCTCATCTTCTGGCAAAGCAACACAACAAAGAAAACATGGTTGAAGACATAGAGGCAGAGCATCGTAGCTCAATCTTAGCTTCGCGAACAACTCTATTTTTGCTTGTGGATGAGCCAAATAATTTTTTTTGTCTATATTTCTAAGCTGATCCAATGCAAGCCTCCACTGTCGATGATCTCCTTCTCCTACCATTACTACTGCAATGGTCTTAATAGTAAGAGGAAGTCCCTTGCATTCCTTAGTGACAGACGTGGCAGTTTGTTATGAAACCAACTCAGAAAAAGATAGAAAAGATAGATCAATGCCTTATAATTCGGCCTCTTCAAGGGGGCAACCTCCTTTATATTACACAAATGAATGATTCTTTGATGATTCAAATGACAAAACCTCCTTTCTATATATAGGAGTCTAAGGAGTCACAATATAACCCAGCCGACCTAACAATAATAATATAAACGCACAAATATAACAATAGAGGGATCCTATGGGGCACAGTAATAACAATATGGGGACAATAGGGGCACAACAACATTAATAAGGGATACAACTACAATAGTAATGGTGTAATCACTAGTATTATAGGGACCTAACAAAAACCTTTTTGAAGCTTCCTCTTCTAGAAGCTTCCAAGGTAGTTTTAACTATCTACCATGGATAAGAGCTCGAATCCCATATGATCCTATCTTTGAGACCTTACCTCTTATCCCTTGAGCTAATATTACCCTCTTAAGTGGATCTCATGCCTAGATTGGTAAATGGATAAAAATTCCTAAACTACCACACTTTTCCTGTAAACTTACTACCTCCCATAAGGGACGGGTTGGATTTTGAAGATTCATAGTACCCTCATGCTATTGGTTTGAACCTAGGGAGTCATCAATTTTATGCATTAGGGTTTGTCTCTAAGTGTACTTTGTGATGAGGAAGGACAAGTAAAATTGGGGAGACATCTACAAAGTCATACTTCTATTAATGGTTGTACTCTTTCCTATTTTTGTTATTACAAAGAGCATCTTCTTTTCCTATATTTGTTTTGTTATGTTTACGCTCATATATTTCAATGATTTTTGTGCTCATTAAATAGAGGTTTTAGATTATGCTATGTGGATTGTGGTTTCTTTGCTTGTTTTATTCATGTGTGCATGTTCTAATTATAGCACTTGGATCTAGAATTGGAGCATACAAGCGAAGAGGAAAGGAAGGCTTGCTACAGATCAGAGGTAGGTTTCTTTTCAATACTCTAATTTCTCTAAGGAAAATTTTGAATTTCTTTGTCTTCTATTGTTCTAGACTAGGCCACTAGGTCTAGGGAATTCACCTTTGTCTACAATAGTGAAATTCTGTATAACACCCCTAATTTGGCACTTGCCCAAATTTGCCTAGTGACAACTAAATTCTGTCTTTTTGCCAAGTTTTATTAGAACTTTGACTGAGCATAAATTTCACATACAAACTTAGATTGAGGCTTTGTTTGCACCACTGTATTCCTTGCAACAAGATATTTGATTTGGCCCTAGTTTCACTAAGATTTGAGGACTTTTATTTTTGGACCTTTAGGGATCCTCTTGGATCATTCCTACCACCTAAAGGATTTTTGGTCCTCCAAAAGTATAAACAAGTATTTCAATCTGATGTACTCTAATCTCCATAACAAATGTCTCTGACAAGCCACACTTTCCTTTCCTTCCCTTGTGTACTTAAGAACCAGAATGATGAAATTGACACGTATATCCATATGCAGATTTGTAGCTACCAATGCATGTACCACTTGAAATATTCCAAATAAGATCTTACTTTCCAAGAGTTTGTAAAACACTCGTGGTCTCATTTTACAACAGAACTCATATCCCTTAATATCCAACTAAAGGCCAAACATAAATATGTTGTGTTCATAAGTGATGTTATACACTTCATTACTTTTATAAGTTTTTTCCCATCTATGGGGTCTTCAAAAGGAAACATTTGATTTACAATGATGACCATACTCAACTACTTAGAAAAGCTACCCATCTATTACTAACTAGGCCAACAGGGTTTCTTCCTATAGATGACTTCCCTGTTGAACTACTTCATTTGTTGGTTCCTTCACAAGTGTTTTCATATGCTCCCAATCCTTCTTTGGGCGTAGATAGAGATGGAGCTTCCAACATGTGGATTTTTGATTTCGACCGTTGCAATGACTACAATGGTTTTTCTTCTTCCATACATTCTAGACCTTCTTTTGTATCTCCTTCCTAAAAAACATAACCTTCCTATAACGACTACCTTTGGTGTGGCTCTAGTGAGGCACACTTGATTTAACTCTTCCTTTGAAATGCTCATGATCACTAGAAGTTTGTGATGTGCTCTCAACATCCTGCACTATCTCAAACTTGTTTCTTGAAGATTCTCCTATCTTTTTGGGTTTGGAGTGTCTTTCAAATGAACCAAAATCATCATCATAATAAGAACATGAAATTGGAGAATCACTCAAACTTTTTACCTCAGTTGTCGATCCTAAAGCAGGTGATGATGGCTTCGCTAATACTTTACTACACTTCAACTTTTCCAAAGCCTTTTCTGTGGCTTGTAACTGAAGCTGCAATCCTTGCTTCTCCTCTTGTACTTCTTGTAGTAGTCTTCGTAGTTCAACATTCTCTGCTTGAATGCTCTCGTTGATCTCCTCAAGTTCTTGGAGCCATGTATTATTTGATTTTATTCCCATCATAACATATCTATGATTAATATTGGAATGATTAGAATGAGATGAAGAAGAGGAATAAAATTCACTTGAAGATGATGATGGAGATTCAAGAGGATCTCCTCCATTTCCCTAATTCACCATTGACATTGTCCTCTGCTTTCTCTTTCTTCTTCTTTTCCTTCTTTTCTACTCTCTTTCCAAGGAAATATACATGCATATCCACCTAAAGGGATCAAAACCCATTGACTTATTAGGAAAGCCTATCATTGAGGGCATCAAGTAGAATTGACGCCATGACATCCCATTAGGGAGATGCTCTAGCAACGGGAACTCGACCAATTAAGATAACCCTTGGGGCTTCCTTATTTTCTACTCTCTTCTAATAATCTGTAAACAATTTATCTACCATGTCTTCCATTCGATAAAAATATTTATCGGAAGATTTTTCATTCTTAGTGAGAACATCATCATTCTCCATTTTCCTTCTTCGTGTTTCACGTCCAATCTCGGGGTCAAAAAACTTGAGTTTCCCTTCTATCTTTTTGAGTTTGGCCCTGGTTATCATCCACACTCACAATTCACTTAAAAAATAAGAACTCTTTGATACTAACATGATCCAGGATCTTTTCTTCATTGATGTTTTCATAATTGCATGAAAAAACATGTAAATACTAAATATGGAAATACTTAAAGAAGAAGCAACATAAAAGGAGACCATCAAGACAATTCAACCAATATTTGATAATAGAGCTTGTGCACTATGGATTGTGTCTCCGGGACATGCCACAATTGTGGGGAGGCCTCTTCATTCATCTAAAAAAAAAAAAAAATGAGTACATGGTGTTGGGTGTGACTTTTTACCTATTTTCTGCACCTTTTTTCCCCAGTTTTGATCCTCTTATCCTCCAGGCCCATGAAACTTTACATTATTAATTTCCCTTTTTCTCATTTATAAAACTTGTTTCACTTTCATGTTATTTTTCCATGTTTATCTGAATAATACGATACTATATTCCTTTTTGTGGCTAACTGGAGTGATCATTGGAGGAGTATTTTGGAATCTCTTCTCTGTTTCAGGTGTTGCTTGTGGGAACAAGGTTATGGAGTAAACAGGCAGTAAGGTAGAGCAGTTCGTTGATACACTTTGTATGTTGTTCCAGGTTGTTGTTACACACTGAGTGCTATTACAGGTTGTTGTTACACTACATGATGATACAAAGGACTGTTGTTACACCAAGGGTGTTGTTGCCAGTGATTGTTGTTATATCCCGAACCTCTATTCACTCGCAGGATGTTGTTGCACTGGAGCTAGAAAGTTGTGGGTACTATTCCACATAACAACTATCAGGTGTTAGGAATTGTTTATTTTAGAAGCAACAGACCCAAGTGGTTGCAATCTTAACAAATGTATCTGAGAAGTATTTGTATTTAGAAATAGGTTGTAACTACTTTTATTTTTTATCAGCATGAGAATTGTGAGATTCTCATGACTGATCTATTCCTAATCTTAGGCATGTAATAATTATAAAAGAAACTCGATTTCCTATGTATAAGAACGACATATAGAAATGAACTGTTACTCTTCTCTTGTAACTATGAATTATTTTTAATAATAAAATCACTACAGTGATGTTGTTACTGCCCTTCATCTGATTCATTAATTAATCTCATGTTATTTCTATGCCCCTGCTAGGGAGGAAGGGCCCTCCTCTTTAGCAGGGACTGCAGTGGTAGAAGTAGTGTACAATATTGTTTCTTTTATTGTCATATGGTTTTCTGTTGTTGCTGTAAAAATTGTGAAATACATCTGCTTTTATTCTAGATTATATTATGCTGTTGCATTGGGTTGATTAAACAGAATCATAGTGACCAACTGCTGTAGTCATTAGATTACTGTGTGGTGTGCCTTTACTCTGGTAATTGTGAAGTGTGATTTCAATTCTGTGGAGTGTTTTAATTTCTACATGAATGATTTGATTCAGCAACATATTTTACTATTCTTTCTATTTTTCATTCTTGGTTGTAGTGTGTTGGCACAAATAGTGCGAACTCCAATGAAACAACAAGACCTACCTTGGGTTGACAACTAAATTTTGTAGTCTCAGTCAATTAGGATTGATTAAAACAACGCTACATTTTGGCACCATTGTCAAGGATGGAAGTTGATGATACAGTCAGCCAAGTTGTCTGTTTGATGATAAAGTGTTCCTAGCCCACAATTGCTAGGTGGTAAGACGAGAGGTAAGAAATTGTGCATCGCTCTAACATACCTGGGCGGGCTCACCATTGTGATTAGTATGGCACTTAGGGTGTGGCATTCTGGTTTTTTGTTTAGCATGTCTTCAACTCTTCAATTGTTGGGTGATAAGGCAAGAGGTAAAAACCTGTGCATCGCTCTAACATACCTGGGCGAGTTCATTACTGTCAAAGACTGAGACACTTAGAGTGTGAATCAATACACATAGGGTCCATGTGTGAAACTATAGGAACTATAGAAATACAAAAAATACCCCCACTCTAATTAGCCACAGGAAAAATGGGTCGTAAAAAGGAAAGGAAGAATGTGGATTTTGGAAGGAAAACATTTATCTAGGAACTAATCTCTAAGGCAGAAAAAGAACAATCAAGCTCTCAAAGGGACGCAAAGAAAACACGGCCACAAAAAGCTGTCACTCACATAACAAGTGTAGAAGCCTCTGATTCCTCTATCTCGGGGCCATATCATTCTAAAGTTAGCACCCACACTCCTAAGATTAAGCATCCAATTCAGGAACAACAGGGGGAATATAGCAGCCAGAACTTTAGGGCCGAGGAACAGGGGGAAACGGAGGGGGGGCATAAAACACTTGAGACAGGAGAGTACCTATTGGTTTATCAATATCCAGATTCAAGTAGTGCAGTGAAACAAGCAACCTTGGAGTTACCCGAGCCATCAATTACACTTGCAAGACCATCACAAGAGTAGTTTGAAGAACATCTCTTACAGCAAGGGTTAAAAAGATTAGCCATGGGGGGCAACAACGACAACAACTCTAAAACAGATTCTACTATTACCACCTTTGAGTTCTGTTGATGCCTCTAAAATCCTAGCGCCAACATTGGGGATAACCACCCAGTCCGGACCTTAGTACAACTCTTTTTTCCATTTGGTATGGTGGCTCCGACTAGATATTATGGGACCAGTTTCCTAGTAATGTATGATTTGATGGATGATTGTTTTATAATGTATAATAAATATGATAAGTGCTTTAACTTATAACTCAAAAATATACAAATATACGTATCTAACCCATGTAATGTATTGACAATGTGATTTCTAATTATTCCTAATAGATAAATAATCATATAGATGGCTTACTTATCAATAGAAAGATGCATTCATATATAATGATTACTTTGTTTAACTATAAAAACATATCGCATTCATAACAATGTATATCGTTGACATATATCTTTGAAATATAACAATTCTAAATATTCAGAAATGACATGATAAAGAATTGTTTGAAAAACATACGTATATCAACAATAGTAAATTTTAAAAGGAATGCTTCATCACATAAGGAAACAAGACCAGAGAATAGTGATAGAAATACCACATGCATTTGAGTCTTTCCAATGTAAATAACAGTTCGATTCCAGTTTCTTATTTGAGAAAAGTTCTAGGAAATACAAAAGTGTACGTCTTGAAAAATTTTCTTCACAAAAATGTAGAACCTTGATCCACTACTAATAAAAATATATTCAGAAGTACAAAAGTGTAACTTCTCAAGTCAACTTTTATACAAATTGAGGACCCCTTCTTAAAAGACATGAAAGGGTTTAAATAATAAAATAAAAACTAAATCTCAATAAAAATCGCTTTGAGGTGTTGAAAATGCAAACATGAACATGAAAATCTGGGATTTGATTTATGAAAATAACAGTGTGATAGCCTTTGAACTAATTCATTGTATCTACTTCTCCTCTTGCGCTCACAACTGACAAATTGAGAGCATTTCTCGAATTTCTGGAGGATGACTTATAGCCTGCAATGTAGTTGACCTGTGTATGTGGCATCTGAAATCTCGGGAACCATGTGACTGACAGCATCGACAAGGCATTTGGTGGCAATCTGCTGGCTGTGTGGCTTGACTAGGAAGAACCAAAATGCATTCCAAGTCAAGTTTTGCACTTTGCTGATTTGTTCTTCTTTGCCGGTCAGGTCCTGTCTCCATTGATTTTCTAGAGCTTTTACCTTATGTAGCTTTCCTAGGGAGCAATTGGAGATCAAGTTAGCTCCATATAAGATGTCATTTACCAACTCGATCACACTATTCATTGTAGACCTGGCATTGGAAGTAGCTCTTTCGGCCTTTATTAACTGTGATTCCCACTCCGAAAACAAGACTGCTTTGTGCAATTCTTGGATTTTCGGTAGATTAGTAGCCATGCCTTCTTCTGTACTTTGCCAAGAGAGAAATTTTGTGACCTTATCATCTGTGTTTTCAAATTCTAACTTGGTGTCAACTGCATGTTCAAAGAGTGATGTAGTGATGATGCACAATGGGTCAACCAATGATATTTTATGGCAAAGGATATTGAATTACCAAGATAAGGCTTTAGTCACTTCCACGACTTCTTTCTTTAATTCATCAATCTTTGGATAACCTTTGAATTTGTCTACCTATAATTGCAGCTGTGTGATTTGTTCTTCTTTGGCCTTGCTTTCCTGCTAAAGTGCTACTTGAAGCTTGTTGAGTTCTTGAGACAACTTTTGTTGTTTCTGGAGAGCCTGTTGATGAATCTTTTGTTTCTCCATATTTAACTGTTCTTTCAGTTTCTCATTCTATTGTTTTTTCTCTGCTAGTTGTTGCTCAAGCTAACCGATCTTTTTCTGTTCCACTGCCGTTTGCTCTTCAAGTTGGGTGATCCTTAGATCCTTTTCTTTGAATAGTTGGCTAACTTCAGAGACCTTGTCCATTGTAGTGGCTATATAGGCACTTGCATATTGAGATAACTTAGTTAAATCCTCAGAAGGATTGACTTCTGATTCTTTCCATACCACATTCATAAGTTCAGCTTGAGGAGTTGAGAATGGTCCCTATCAATTTTCCTCTTTTTCCTCTGTCTTTTGACTACAACCCTATGCTTTGGACTATAAAATACATCTAGGGGTGGTATTTCCTCAACCTTCAATACAATCTCTTCAGAAGGATTCTCTAGAATTATTTCAATATCATGCTGAGTGCTAACTGTGCTGACCACCCCTTCAATTTTAATATTAGTAACAATAGGCTCTTGTGTTGCAGACGATTTTGGTATAATGATGTTTTGGGATTCATTCTGGTTCTTTATCTCTTGGTTGAATTGCTCCCATTCCTTGATTAAGTTGGCATCAATATGCACATTGGTATCTAGGAGCTCACTGGTCCTTTCATTTGTCTGCTCCTTTTCAGGAATCTTCTTAGTAGTGTGTTCTTCACTGTGGCCTTCCTGCTGCACCATAGGGGTAGTGTTCAATAAATCCAGAGGTAGTGTTTGTAACCTCTGTGTCCTGAACTGCATAAACTTATATATCCCCCCTGCTCCCAATTTGATCCCTGCTATATGTTTTACCTGTGAAAATGACTCAACCAAAGCAAACAAGTCATCATAATCATCTTTCTCATGATCAAATTTGGCAAGTTTCACCTGAGTGGTAAAGTTGTAAGCCACTTCATTTGGGTCATACTGTCTCTTAGGGATGATTGCTAATTTCAGAATTTTTATCTTCTCTACTTATTTCTCGACATGTTTGAAATCATGCAGTGAGTAAGTACCACAGTGGAGGGGAAATGCAGGCCACATTTGTTTCTTGGACTCTTTGAGGTTCCTGGACATCCCTTTCTCCATTATCTGGTAAGCTATTTCTCTAGCCAATAGCTTATCAGGAATGTACAATGGGAGAACATGTGGATCTGTGGTGCTGCCAAAAGTCTAACATAGGTGAAATTTTCTTCACCGAACTAACTACCGATTGATCTTAGGTCAATTCTAGCCTCATCGGATAACCGAGAAGCAGGTTTGTTGAATATGGCCTGATGGACGGGTAAAACAAAACCATGGCAAATTCTATATATATGATCTTTATAATCGGCCTTCCACAAATACTTATGATAAATGTGAATAGGAGTTGGGTCTTGAGGAGTCCATTTATAACCTAGAATGAGGAAGTCATAATTGAAACAGATGGTATCTATAATGTAGGCGCTCATATAGAATGGGGGTATTATCTAAGTAGTTACATACATATTTCTTCTATAATCAAGGATCTGGTTGGCCATTTTATCTGATAAAATGGTTGCCCAATCCATGATAAAAGAGTTAATTGCTGCTTCCATTAAAGGCACCATTTCTATGGAAAATCTAGCTGAATCATAGGCTCCAAAGAGTCTACATATCATAGCACTAGCATAGCAATAGGGAGATGCTAAAGATTCCATGGAGTACATACCAGAGGATTCATGCTTATGCTTGTTTTGGAAATTTCTCCATTGCTTGATAGGGTCCGACTCTACATCGTTCTCCTTGGTGAAAGCTTCTAAAAATGCCTTATTGTAATGTTTCTAGGGGTCCAGAAAATGATACATCTTCTTGACATCTTCTACTTTGAATATCCCGAACATCCTTCCATCGGTTGTATAGAATGATCTATCGGTTATGTTGATACTCTCTATTACCCATCTCACCAGGTCATTGTATGGTAACACTTTCGCACAGGCTGCTATTTTGTGGAGGAAGGAGTTGGCTAAATCCTTGAGAGTATTTTCTGATTTATCACTTGAATCAGCCATTCATCCTTCTTCAATTTCAGTTGGATCCTCGGCTTCGAGTAGATTATATATGCCCTCCCATAAAATCTTGCCAAGGCCTAGACAGGTAATATTAGCTATCAGTACCAACTTTGCTGGTTCATCTTTCGCTATGACGGGGACCTTTACTTTCTGAGATTTCTTAGACATTTTTGCTGGACTAATGATTTCAGATTCGCTCTACAAAATGAAACAGAAGGACGTAACAGTGGAAAAACTTGTTAAAAGCTAATACACAATGCACAAGACTAACAACAATTAAGCATAATAGATGCTAAGGATCTATGATATATTAAGCCACCACGAATGAAATGATTGAAGGATTCAACCATAACTGCTTCTTAATGATTTCCCCGTAACTTCCAACATGAAACTTTAATGTCATGATGGTATGTCACATCGCAAATTTATAACGGTCCTTTTTAGAATGGGTATCATGACTTCCCAATCGGTGATTAGCGATAATCACATATCACAAATTGAGAGTTACGAGTGCCATGCTTAAATGGTTCCTCTGCATGGTTGCGATTGCGATTAGTGGTGAGTTGGCATGGGGAGGCAGCATGCTTTAAAATTGATAAATAATTTAAATTTTCTTTATAATTGACTTATAACTTTAAACCGCACATGTTTGTAATATTTCATGTTTTTCCTTTATCAAACGCATCCTATGCGATAATGAAATCACATCGGAAGATTTCAAAGGAGCTTTTGGGATGTGTCTTATGATTTTAGTGATGCACGATTGCGATCAACTTATTGCATCTGAGGTTTTACATTGAACACTTGGGATGTTTTCTTAATGAATAGCGATATGTGATTTCCGATAGAGTTATCACATCGGTGGATCTCAATGGAACACTTTAAGTCTACCGTTGAGATAAAGGATGTGCACGATGCGATAATTTGCTTTTATAATTATTTCCTTTGATAAATCTTTTTTCAATAAGGTTTTATTATGACTCAAATCAAATTGGATTTTCTTAAAAGGACTTCCATGGGTTAAAAAGTTTGCAAATTGTGATTGCGATCTAACCTACCCTAAAAGAAAATTTTTATATGACCTATTATAAAAATTTATTTTCAAACATTTTATTGACTTTATTTATATTCTAAAGGGACCTATTTCTTATTAACGTCTTATATGAAAAAAAATTCAATGGTGAGGGTTGTTGTATAGCACAACAATTGGAAATTCACTGGGAGAAATAGTTATCTCTGAAAAATAATGCAATATCTAAAACTTTCTTAGTCTGGAAACAATTGAGGATAACGAAAACCATCTAAGAATAGCTAAATAAAAATTAACTCTGAATAAAATAACATTTTTTTGCAATTTCTTTTACAATCCCTTAAAAATAAAAATACTTTTGGTTTCTTCAAGCTTTGATTGGTTGATAAATATAAAGTAGGGGGCTCCTCCAACTTAGCTTTTAAATTTACTCTTTTTTCACACGTAATGCCTCTACTTCCAACAAACATCTATAATCTCGATAGGGTTACCTTTTGACCTTCAATCCTTCATTGTCCCATCCATCTAAGCGTATAACTTTTGGAAGATAAATCCATAAAGATATGTTTACATATATATCTTTTGATTTTATATGTTTTTAATTGTTTAAGATAAAAAGCCATTGTCCTGGTTTGGGAGCCAACTTATAACAATGCCATTCACTGGTTGTAATTGAATTGACCAAGTTGGCTCGTAATGAGACCCCTTGTCTTATGATTATAAGCCATTACCCTATTTTGATATGCAGTACTGGTAATGTCAGTTTAATTAGTTCCCTATGATCATGGTAAGTAGGCTCATAATGAGATCTCTTATCTTTTATATTAGACATATTTTAGAATTACACTCTGAAAAATCATAAACTTAGTGGATGGGGTGAATGACTTTCTCCTTAAGAGTTTATGGATGACATTTTTAGAGTTATGGATGCTAAGATTGGAAAAGTCTTTACTTTTTATGAATAACCTTTCTCAACTTTATAAAACTTAGAATGATTTACAGTATTTTCAAGGTTTTTGGAAAATTTTACAAACTTTAAAGAGGTTCTCAGAGTTTCATGTTTTATTCAACTTTCCAAAATTGTAATCATTTCCTGAAAAGTTTCAACCTATTGAAAGAAAGTATTCACAATATTCTCTCAAAGATCTTTTCAATAGTAAAAAGGCCAATGGAAGACTATTTACAACATTATTTTCTAAAATAAACAAACTTGCATAAAGAATATATACAGGTAAGAAAGGGTTACCTCCTTAAGAAAATAATTTCTTTAAGATAAGCCCATTCACAGGAAGAGAAACTCTCTTTCCTGATAAATCTTGCAATATGAATGTTGATGAGCCTATCTTTTCAATGATTTGAAATGGTCCAAGCGACATCCTTTGAAATTTAGTATGTTTACCTTTGTCTTCATGTGCTTTGTCCCATTTCAACATGACATCACCAATTTGTAATGTTTTTGAGCCAGTAGAACTTGCATCAAAAGATGATTTAATGACTTTTTGGTGTTTAGCATGAGTGGTTTTGGCCTTCTCTCTTTGTTCCTCCAATTTGAGGATTTGATCAAATCTTAATTGAATAGAGGAAGAAGGATTTTCTTCAATAAATTCTACTAGGGCTAAATATGGGAGTGCTAAGTTTGAAGGTATTACAGCCTCTTTCCCATACACTAAGTTAAAAGGAGAAGTACCTATTGAGGCCTTCTCAGTTATGTGATCTGCCCATAATGCAAATATTAAGGATTTATGCCAATTCTTTTTATTTTGATCAAGAGTTATGTTAGCCTCTTGCTGCAGCAGGTTACTCATATTTCATGATTGACATTTTTACAGGCCAAATATGTCATACTTTGCATGCTGCAATGCTCCATATTTGTTTAACAGTCTCCAAGCGAAGAAGGCTACTCAGAGTTCATTTAATTGCCTTCCAAATTTTTGAGAAGTTATTCCGGTACCGCCAATTTTCAGTTAAAGGGAGGTCCAAACAGCTTAATCTTGGTCTCCCTAGGTTTAAATTTCTGTTTTAGAATATAGAGAATGTAAATCTGTCCAAACAGCTTAATCTTGGCAGATTCTTAGATAGGTAGAGAATCAAAGGAGCCCAATAGTTTAATCTGGGCCCTTGGATGGAATAAGGGTAGTCTGTAGATAGGAAAGCATGAAAAGAAAAAATGGAATGATGGGTTTGCAAGTCTAAGTGCACCCAAATCAAAAGAAGAAAAAATGCTAGGTAAGTAGGCTGGGTAGGTAGTTTTGAGGTGATTGAATCCTAACTTGCTGATCAGTCCCAGATTTCCAGACGTCATCTTTACTCAGGACACAATCAGCAGGCAGTTCTATGCGAGAAGCTCAAAAACAGGTATAACTAACTCCCTTTCTCCATTTTTCCCCCAATCATTAACTAACTTCCCCAAAAGAGGTCAAGATCTGCTTGATACCTCTTAAGTTTCATCATTTTCATAGCAGTTGCTTGAGTAGAGATCTGCTTTACTCAAAATTGTTCCATACTCTCTCTGAAGAATGGTTCTATCCCCTTGTAACAGCCTAAGCTCTCCTGAACTTAGCGCTTTCTTACCATCTCCATA
>APFE031651435.1:37247-55574 GCA_000404065.3 Pinus taeda
CCTCTCTGATTGCAGGTGGGCTAGAACCTGCAATCCAAAGATTGGTTTGTGGTTACCTCAGTCGTATCCCTATAAGGAGCCTAGGGACAACCTGAGTGATAACATAATGGCGACTCCGCTGGGGACCTCCTCATATAAATTCATGAAACCAGTCTGCATCCCTACAGAGGAAGAAACCGACTTGTGAAAGTCTCGGTCGAACTGTGTTCTCCACTGGGGATCTAAATCGCTTTGCTTGTTTCTGTAAATCCCACTTTCCGGAGAAGGTGCTCCTTTTCTTCAGAGCTTTTCATGTTAAGTTCTGATCTTTAATGGTGGATAGAGATCAGGCACTTCAAAGTCAAGGCATCCACCTGGCAACTCCACTTCAATTTTAATCAAAGGCTCCACTGAGGAATGAACCAATTTTACAGCCAAATAGTCCATATTCCAAAGCATTAACAGTGAGACAGAATGACCGAGTTCTTGGAAGATCTTTCATTTGATGAAGCTTTAGATGAATTCAGGAAAATTTTATCAGAATTTGAGCTTAATGAAGAATTTTTCAGATCGGTGTTGTTAAAAACAGTAGGCCGCCCGAATAAACTTTTTCTTGAGTTATTTGTTGAAAGATATGAAAATGAAATTGCACTCTTGGAATCTCAAATACAATCATATAATTTCTGCGACCCTAAGGAATTTTTCCAAAATCTTCCTCCCCCAATCCACAGGGAAATAGTGCTACCTCCTGACTTACAGATTGAGTATGATTTGGGTTTCAAGGCAAAGACAGAAGGGTTAGTTGCGGGGCTTATTACCAAAGACGCAGTTGTTCCATCTGACCAAGAAGGCCAAGAATTCTGCCAAAGTCTTCCTTCCCCAAGTCAGAGGAAAATAGTGCTACCTTCTGATTCACAAATGGAGTATAATATTGGTTTCAAAGCAAAGACAGAAGGGTTAGTTGCGGGGCTTATTACCGAAGATGCAGCTGTTCCATCTGACCAAGAAGGCCAAGAATTCTGCCAAAGTCTTCCTTCCCCAAGTCAGAGGAAAATAGTGCTACCTTCTGATTCACAGATGGAGTATAATTTTGGTTTCAAAGCAAAGACAGAAGAATTAGTTGAAGGGCTTATTACCGAAGATGCAGTTGTTCCATCCGACCATGAAAGCCCAGAAGAAACTATCCTACATAATGTTTTTATTGATCCTATTGCAGATTACATGGAACTTCTTCTTAACTCAAGTTCTTTAGCATGCTTTCTCTGTGAGAGCCAAATACATCAGCAGCAGCCTTTCTATGCCTCAATTTTGATTACGAGGGCACATGACCGAATGATGCTTTTGAGTTCATTAACAATCAGTCAGCGAGTTCATTCTTTTCTTCAGTTGCTTAAGTGGCTGCACTGGTTTTTTGATCTCACCTAACAACAAAATAAGTGCTGGTTAGGGTAGGTAGGTAGGATTAATAAGGCAGCCGGCGGAGATAATTTTGCAGAAAACAGCAACAACTAAAAACTAAGGCATTCTGACCTACTATTCTTGGCTTCTCACAAAGAGAAACCATCCCCAAGTGGAGCCACTGTTAGCCTCCTGCTGCAGCAGGTTACTCATATTTCATGATTGACATTTTTACAGGTCAAATATGTCATACTTTGCATGCTGCAATGCTCCATATTTGCTTAACAATATCCAAGCGAAGAAGGCTACTTAGAGTTCATTTAATTGCCTTCCAAATTTTTGAGAAGTTATTCTGGTATCGCCAATTTTCAGTTAAAGGGAGGTCCAAACAGCTTAATCTTGGTCTCCCTAGGTTTAAATTTTTGTTTTAAAATATAGAGAATGTAAATCTGTCCAAACAGCTTAATCTTGGCAGATTCTTAGATAGGTAGAGAATCAAAGGAGCCCAACAGTTTAATCTGGGCCCTCGGATGAAATAAGGGTAGTCTGTAGATAGGAAAGCATGAAAAGAAAAAATGGAATGATGGGTTTGCAAGTCTAAGTGCACCCAAATCAAAGAAGAAAAAATGTTAGGTAAGTAGGCTGGGTAGGTAGTTTTGAGGTTGCTAAATCCTAATTGTTGATTAGTTCCAGATTTCCAGGCGTCATCTTTACTCAGGACACAATCAGCAGGCAGTTCTATGCGAAGAGCTCAGAAACATGTATAACTAACTCCCTTTCTCCATTTTCCCCAATCATTAACTAACTTCCCTAAAAGAGGTCAAGATCTGCTTGATACCTCTTAAGTTCCATCATTTTCATAGCATTAGCTTGGGTAAAGATCTGCTTTACTCAAAGTTGTTCCATACTCTCTCCGAAAAAGGTTCTATCCCCTTGTAACAGCCTAAGGTCTCCTGAACTTAGCGCTTTCTTACCATCTCCATATTAACCACTGACATTATTATTTAACTCCTTATATTTTCCCTGTCCCCATACTAAAACTATGTAAATCATCCCCTATGTAAAATATCCTCCCCCGGGTTGAAAATAACCATAAGTACCCCGGGATTGCTCAGTTTACCTGAAACTTAACAAGAACCCCATGCCGCCCTTCAAACCATCTTCCAAATACAATGGACTCTTCAGGTAAATAAAATCCCTTTGAGGTGATCGGACCCCTTCCGAAGCCTCAAATGCCTTTCACACCCACTTACTTACTCCTTCCGACCGCAACAAACCCCTTGCTGACTTCCTTAACACTCCGCAGACCATAGAAATCCAGATCACATCGCAAGATCGCAGTTTCATCTCCATGCAAGTTATGACCCATCCATCACCACCCGATGCGATATCGCGATATCGGCAATCGGCGGTCGCAAGCACCAAATGTCCAATTGAACCACCTTCCCGTTCCCCGCCGATGCGATATTGCGATCGCATCGGAGAAGTTCATCGCATCGCCTTCAGTATCAGCACCTCGCCATGTCACTTCTTTACCAGGGACCCACCGCAGGCTGACGTCATCCGCCGTGCTGCTGACGTCAGCAGCCAGAAAGACGAAAATTCGCGCAGGAAGAGAAATCGCACTTCGGAGCTCCAAAACAAGAAACAGAGGCAGTTTTCGATGCGCGATTAGCGCGAAGCACTAATCGCACATCGCTACGGGAAATAGGCCGTTTCGGGGAATCTTTGGGGAATCTTTTGATTCCTTAGCCCATTGTGCGCCGAAAAAGCCCGAAAATCGCCCGATCGTGCCAAATTGATCCGGTTTAAAGACAGCAGAGGACCAATGACAAAGTTTAAAGTGTATCAGATCAAATCATCAGGTAGCAAGCGTGTCAAAGAGTATCAGTAGGCGACGGAAGCAATCAATGTAGCGGAAAAGAGGATCAGTGAGAATCTTAAACAGCGGCCCGAAGCAGGAGAACATTTAATACCTTCCAGCAGAGTCAAGCAAAGAGGGCGAAGGCACTCAAAGCCCTAAAATCATAATCATTGCACATTTAACTCGCATCGTAGCAGAACTACATATCCCGAAGCACAATCATCCCAGCAGCACCGCATCAAGCCTCCAAGGGCCACATTGTAGTCTTTTCTGATTCAGCTGCCTCTAGCGCAGCCAAAAGGACTTACCTGCATTTAATTCCAGCAACACTTAGATTTTTGAAGAGATTTTCTAGCAGACCTGTTTAGGTCAATTGTAATGAATGTCTTTCCGATATTTTGCTTATATATACCACCCTGAACAATGTAGTGAGGGGTTGGTTGGTTGGTAGGTTGGTTAGTTAGTAAGTCAAAGACATTGCTTAATTTTCTTCCCAGCATTTTCTCCAAGCAGAGACCCGCACTATAACTGTCATATTTTCTATAATCAAAGATTGCTGAAAGCTTGGATTTCGAAACTGCTCGATGTGTTCAATTGGCCAAGGAGTGATTATCAAAATTCCTATGCTTCTACATGATTCAATAAGTGTTTCTCTCCTCTGTTAATTTTCATGTTTTTACCACCATTCCGCCTTCTAAATTGCAGGAAAAAAGAATAGCTTAATATTTGTTTCACTACACCTTAAGTTCAATTCCTGCATTTTTCTATGTTTTCATCAGAAATAGCTATGAGCATGTATACTTAAATGATCTTGTTTACGCTGTTTCTTTCACATATGAATGAATATTTAGGAATTCTTAACTGCTCCTAGATCACCATTCATCCATTTCTCCTCTTTTTGAGTATGATGAAATGATTCTCCTTTGCCTTTCATCCCTGATTTCCATCATTCCACTCCTTCGGTAGACTGTTAATTGTATCATGTGTGGCTATCTCGCTCCTTAATCCTCTTGTGATCAAGAAGACGCTATAGCAAGCCTTAATCCATGACTCCATGCCCAATGGTTTGAAACTTATCACACCTTACCTTGCCTCTTTGCTTGAGATTTCTACCTTCCATCCAAACCCGAACAAACAAAAACCCCTGAGCCAAAAGCTAGCCTAAAATCATCAACAAAGTTGAATCACTAAAGAGAGAGCCCTCTCTGATTGCAGGTGGGCTAGAACCTGCAATCCAAAGATTGGTTTGTGGTTACCTCGGCCGTATCCCTATAAGGAGCCTAGGGACAACCTGAGTGATAACAAGTTATTTGCCTTGAGGATAGTAATTTGCAGAATATTTTAGTTTAAAATCTCTCTTAAGAGCAAATTCAACTATACTACTCCCAGAAAAATAAGATGCATTATCAAAAATAAGGGCATTAGGTACACCAAACCTGGTAATGATGAATTGATCAATGAATTCAATGATTGCATCATAATTGGCTAACTTTAATGGAATTTCTTCCACCCACTTTGTGAAGTAGTCTGTGGTTGTAAGGATGTATCTGTGTTCTTGGAAGAATGTGGAACAATCTCTCCTATGATATCAAGCCCCCACTATTCAAATGGTTGCTCAATGTTTACTAGTTGTAAAGGAAAGGTTGGTTTCCTTTGTATCCCACTAGTAGTTTGGCATATATTGCATTTCCTGACATAATCATGGGCATCTTTAAACAAAGTGGGTCAATAATATCTAGCATGTATTATTTTGTGAGCTGTAGTATCTCCTCCAAAATGTCCACCTGTTAGACCATCATGTAATTCCTGCAAAACCTTTTGTGCTTCATTTTTTTCAAGGCATCTTAATAAAATTGAATCATAATTTCTTCTAAATAACACATCATCAATGATTTCAAAGTGTTTTGCTTTTAATATTAAAGCACGTTTTTTTTTTGTAACTGAAATCATGGGGAGCATATCCATTTTTCACGTAATAGATCAAATCAGCATACTGAGATTCGGAATTTATTATACTTATCTCGTTCACTTGAAGAGTATTATCTGAATCTTCATGTTCTAGAATATTAGAAGCTCCTGCTAATAACCTACAAAAACCTTTTCCTCTAACAATTTTCGTTAGTTTAATATCAATATCATACTCTTGTAAAGTTGTTACCCAATTAGCTCTCTTTTCTGTTGGCATTATGACACAGTTTTAGCACAGGTTTGGCTCGATGACATAAGTGTTGTCCTTGATGGCAACTCACTCAAATAGAAGATCACAAAGGTAGTAGAAAATGAGATACCCGTAGGTTCCTGTTCACAAAGCTACGGACATCACCAAGTTCCGTAGGTGCGCCGATCAAAAGGTGCGGACATATTCGCAGGTGTACCAAACAAAATTTGCGGACGTAAAGTACACGCACTTTCATGTAGAGTAAAACACGTGCACGTGGGAAATCTTATGGTTGGTCAATGGTATTTAGTCTGACATTTTTTATCCTATGGTTTTGGTCTGTGGTTTTGCATCTAAAGTAGTGAACCCAAGTTTTGGGTCCCTAGTATTGGATTTGTATGGTTTTGGACCATGGTTTGAGTAAGGCCTAGTCTATAAAAAGGAAAGGAGATGATTTGGCTGGGTATAGATGTGTTGAATATCTTAAGAAGAGCAAGATCTGAAATACTGGTGATCGGTTGGTGTGTTATAGCTGGACCTGAATCAAGGAGAAACCTGAGCATTACAAGACAGATCCACTGATGGGTCGAGATCTCTTTGGCACATGATCAGATCTGTAAATCTGATAGTCTGGGGTATAATTGAAGTCTGATAAATTATATATACCCGCAGGTCCAACACAGCGTAGGTGTGAAGACCCACAAGCTAGACACAACGCAGGTGCGGAGACCCACATGCTAGACACAGCGCAGACACGAATATACGCAGGGTTGACATAGCACAGACGCGGATACTCGCAGGCTCGGTATAGCGTAGGTGCAGATACCCGAGGCTCGACATAGCGGAGGTGTGGATACCCACAGGTTTCTATTAGTGAAGTTGCGGACTTTTCTTGAAATATGTTTTAGCTGCTTTTGTCTATTACTGCAGTGTTCAGGGTTCTGAATTACTGTCTGGTTGTTGTGTGATGAGAAATTATTGATTCAGTATTTTTACAAGGAATTTGGTTGATTGCAGATCTATTTGATGTTTGATTGATATTCATGGATCCAGTCTGAAAATTTATGAAACGTGGTCCCTGGAAGAAAAGAGACGGTTGAAGCCTTCAGTAGGTCAGCACCTACGTACTAGTATCTCGGCTAGTACAAGAGCTAAGGGGGTTGTAGCTCCCTTCCAGGAGAGTCTGGAGAACAAGAGAAGGTTGTAGCCTTCTACAGGTTGAAGCCTGCGTGCTGGTATAAGACTGCACTAGTACAGAATCATTGTAAAAAGAAGTTTCTAATTGAAAGAAGATAGAGACATATTGTAATAGGTGGTTTTCAACCACATTGGGTTTCCACCTTATATCTTGTGTTCTTTGATGCGACTTTCTACTCTGTTTTTCCTATTCCTGTTTACTATTATATGGTTCTGACACACAGATTAATGATCAACATCTGAAGAATAAATTAAACTATAAGTCTGGAAGATATACGCAAGTTTCATTAGTCAGATATGCAAATGTTTGTATAAATTGAAAAAGAATTTGATAATACTGATTCACCCCCCCTCTCAGTATTATTTCAACAATTGGTATCAGAGCAGGTCCTTCAGGAAAAGCTTGATTGCTTGAAGGAAGATCTATCATCATGAGCAACTACGAAAAAGAAGCATCTATCAGGCCACCGATTTTTTATGGGAGCAACTTCGTCTATTGGAAGGTAAGAATCACTGCCTATCTTCAATCTCTTGGTAAGAAGTTTGGGAATACTGTGGAAACAGGATACACATTTCCATCAGCAACTCCTACAGATGCAGCTGGTAAGAAGCAGTATGAAACAAATGCAAAAGCTATCAATACTCTATTAGGAAGTCTATCTCAATCAGAATTCATCAAGGTTATACAGTTCAAAAGCGCAAAAGAAATATGGGACAAGATCGTTCTGAGCTATGAAGGAGATGAACAGGAAAAACAAGCAAAATTACAAACTCTTAGAATTTAATATGAAAGTCTCATAATGCATAATGATGAAAGTGTGGCTAGCTATTTCCTACGTATAGATGAGATCGTAAATTGTATGAAAAACTTGGGTGAAGAAACAAAATAAGTTGTTTTGGTTGAAAAGGTTCTAAGATCTTTGTCTCGCAAGTTTGATTCAAAAGTTTCCACCATAGAAGAAAAGCAGAACATACAGAGCCTTACCATGTCACAGTTGCACGGAATTCTAACTGCTTATGAAATGAGAAAAGGAGGACCATCAGACAAGAGAGAAGCTGCATTCAAGGATTCAGGAAAATGAGATTACTATGAGTTAGGACATATGTTAGAAGAATAGGAAGAATCAAATTTTGTCAAGAACCTTCAATGGGGAACTGGTAGATTCAGAGGTAAGCTACCTTTCAAATGCTTTGCTTGTGGAAGAGTCGGTCATTATGTTGCAAATTGTCCTCATAAAGATAAACTATACAAAAGTAAGGAACCTGTTAGATGGAACAGAAACAGAATAAGAAGAGTTATTACACGCATGAAGATAGTGATGGATTGTCAAATAGTGATGAAGATGAACAAGGTAATGATGATAGACTTTTGATGGATTTTGAAGATGATGATTTCTTGGATGCCATAAATGAAGAAGGTCTTTATGAAGAAATTTCTAAACTTAAAGTTTGTTTAGAGGAAAAGAATATGATTATAGATACTCTAACATTCAATGCTGAAAAAGATAAACACAAAGAAGGGTTAGAATGTGAAATTGTGGGACTTAGAAAAGAAATTGAGAAAACAAAAGCCCTTAATCTCAGATTTGCTAAAGGGTCTAAAACTCTAGATGAGATTATCAAAGTGAAACGTTCTCCTCTAATCAAGACTGGTCTCAGATATTCTGAAGAAGCATCTCAAGCTCAGAAGCAAGCACAAAAGCCATCCACCTCCAAAAGTTATCTTGATGCAGCAAGGAGAAGTGAACAAGTTGACAGTCGACAACAAAAGTATAATGCAGATCACCAGGGAAATCAAGGACAATTTGCTTCAAGAATGATCAAAGATTATCAAGTAAATCAGGGGCAATCCACATCAAGGATGAACAGAAGCGTCAACCGACCATAGGTAAATCATTCTCAATTTGGCTCAAGAATGGATGGAAACTATAATCATATGGTTGGTAGATTTGATAATCGCAGGAATTTCTTCAATGGCCAATGTTTCTCTTGACATAACTTTGGTCATAAAGCTGCTCAATGTGTTGTCTATAAGACCATCATGACTAGGGAAGCTCAAAAACAAAGGAGTATGACAGGAATCATGAAAAGAACCTACAATAACTTCTCTGCTTTTGAAAATGAAATAGATTGTTCTATTTGTAACAACTTTGGTCATGAAGACTCTGAATGCAGAAGTAGGTTTTGGAAAACAACTCAGAAGGAGCAAGCTTCATTGAGTTCCAAAACATGGAAAAAGAAAGAAACGCAACTGGAAATATGTGGGATAGCTTTATATGCGGAAGGACAGGAAAATCAATGGTACATCAACAGTGGATGCTTGAAACATATGACAGGTAATAAAGAAAAACTTCAGTCATATAGTGCCTTAGAAAAGGAAAATAAGGTCTCATTTGGAAATGACACCCCTGCATTCATAAAAGGTAAAGGCTCTGTTCGTTTGAAAGGAAAGGTCAAGGCTGGAAATGTTATGTATGTTGATGGCTTAAGGCATAATCTATTGAGTGTCAGTCAAATGTGTGATCAAGGAACTGACGTAATATTTCGATCAAATGGATGTATTGTTCGTGAGCTTGATACAGGAAAACAGTGATCAGATGCGTAAGAACTCCAAATAACTTATACATACTCAAGGGAGAACAACAACAATGCTATTTAAGCAAGAATGATGAACAATGGCTTTGGCACAGAAGACTGGGGCATCTTAGCTTCTCTCGGATTAGGAAAGCATGTAAATATCAGGCAGTTCGTGATCTTCCTGACATCAAAATTCCAGACAATACAATATGCAAATCATGCCAATTTGGTAAGCAAACTAGAACTAATTTCCTTGAGAAGGAAGGATCAGCTAGCAGGCCACTTGAACTTGTCCACACCGATATATGTGGTCCAACTAGGAAGAGGTCACCTTGAGGAGAAGAGTATTTAATATTGTTCATTGATGACTTTTCAAGGATGTGTTGGATAGGACTCATGAAGTATAAAGATGAAGCTTTCGAAAAGTTCAAGTCATTCAAAGCTTTGGTTGAAAACGAATCAGATCGTAGAATCAAATGCCTCAGATATGATTGAGGAGGGGAATTTACCTCAGATGAGTTTTTCGATTTTTGTGAAGAACATGGAATAAGAAGGGAATTTTCTACTGCAAGGACTCCTCAGCAAAATGGAGTAGTGGAAAGGATGAACAAAACGGTTCAACAAATGGCTCATGCTATGCTTGATGAGTCTAGAACTCCCGCAACCTTCTGGAATGAAGCCGCATTTTCCATTGTTACTATTCTCAACAAGACAAATGTCCAAGTAAACAGCACTCAGACTCCTCATGAACTTTGGTACGGTAAGACTCCCACGGTAAAATACTTCAAAATTTTTGGAAGCAAATGCTACATTAAAAGGACTGATGAAAATCTTGGCAAGTTTGAACCTAGAGCAGATGAAGGCATTTTACTTGGCTACTCTCCCCATAGCAAAGCTTACAAATGTTACAATAAAAGACTTGGTAAAATTGTTGAAAGCATTGATGTAGTGGTTGATGAAGAAGGAAACACTCCTAGGCAGGTAAAATGTGAAGATTTCGAAGATGGCGAAGACTATCCGTCAACATCAAATGAGATTCATGACGAAGAAGAAACCAATGAGGCACCAGAAGAACAGATAAGGATAGAAGAAAAGACTCCATCCAGATACATTCAGAAGAATCATCTAGAATCTCAAATTTTAGGGTAGAAAGAGGCAGGTGTACAAATTAGAAGAACCATTTCAGAAGCTTCAAGCTATCTAGCATTGCTCTCCTCCACTAAACCGCAAAATGTAAGAGAGGCTTGTAAATATGAATGTTGGCTCAAGGCCATGGAGGAAGAACTGGAAAAAATTGAAAATGATAACACTTGGGAGTTGGTTCCTAGACCAAAAGATAAGAATGTCATAGGGACAAAATGGATTTTCAAAAGTAAGCTAAATGAAAATGGGGATGTGGTTAGAAACAAGGCAAGAATTGTTTGTAAAGGATATGCACAACAAGAAGGCATAGACTTTGAAGAAACTTTTGCTCCAGTTGCTAGACTTGAGGCTATAAGAATGTTCCTTGCTCTCTCTAGCTTTCAGAAGTTCAAAGTATTTCAGATGGATGTGAAATCTACCTTTCTGAATGGAGACTTAAATGAAGAAGTATATATTGAACAACCTGATGGGTTTATTCTTGGAAATGATCCAAAACTTGTATGCGGACTCAAAAAGGCTCTCTATGGCCTTAAGCAGGCTCCAAGGGCATGGTATTATTGGTTGGATAAGTACATCCATCAATAAGGTTTTATAAAAGGATCAACTAATAGCAATCTATATATAAAAATTGACAATGATAAGTTGTTGATAGTTGTTGTGTATGTTGATGATATCATCTTTGGTAGCAATGAAGAAGACATGAGTCAAAATTTTGCCTTGGTAATGCAGAAAGAGTTTGAAATGTCCATGCTTGGTGAGCTCACATATTTTCTTGGTTTACAAGTCCAACAAAACAAAGACAACATTTTTCTATCACAAACCAAATATCTCAAGCAGATCTTGAAGAAATATGGGATGGAGGATTCGAAACCAGTATGTACCCCTATGGTGACAGGATGCAGCCTCAGCACAAATGATGAATCCGTAGCAGTAAATCAACCAACCTATAGATCCATGATTGGTAGTCTACTCTATCTAACAGGTACCTGACCAAACATTATGCATGCAGTGGGAATAGTTGGAAGGTTTCAGGCAAATCCAAAGGAAACTCATCTTCAGGCAATTAAGAGAATTTTCAAGTATCTTCAAGGAACTCAAAACTATGTCTTATGGTATCCTAGAGGTACAGATCTCACACATCATGCATACATAGATGCGGATTGTGCAGGAAGCGTGGATGATAGGAAAAGCACTAGTGGTGGTGCATTCTTCATGGGTCCTATATTAGTATCTTTGTTCAGCAAGAAACAAATCTCTATTGCGTTATCTACAGCTGAAGCGGAATATGTAGTTGCAGCATATTGCTACACACAACTCCTTTGGATGATGCAAACATTGCAAGATCTTCAAATCACTTGTACTCCACCTATCTCCATTTTTTGTGATAATACAAGTGCAATCAATATTTCAAAGAATCCTACCATGCATTCAAAGACTAAGCACGTACCGATCAAGTATCATTTTCTCCGAGAACAAGTGCTTGAACAAAAGGTCAAATTGGAGTATGTTCCCTCTAAGGAACAAATTGTTGATATTCTCACCAAACCACTACCCAGGGAGACCTTTGAATACCTCAGACAAAAGCTGGGGGTAGTTGATGCATCATCTTACTGTTGAAACTTATATGTTTTAGAGATTGTGTATGCGAGTTTCATATGGGGTATACGCATACATACGCTGGTTTATGTGGGTACAGTCGACTTGAAGAAAAGCAAGGATGAGAAGAGTCCGATATGGGTCTGCCAGAGACCATTTGGCACAGGTTCAGGGGGAGCATATATTCTTCTAATAATGAATTGTTGGCATTATCGTAGAAGATCTTGGTTCAATTCTTTAGAAGGAGAACATGGATACTGATATATGATTGACAATTGCTGCTGATATTATGTCTTATATTTCTTTTGTCAAGGTCATGTAACGGCCTGTCTTGGTTGCCCCACTATGCCTGGGATGGATAATGTAATGTGCTTATTATATCATGTATCCCGTCTTGGTTGGGAGTAGTATGTATGAAGTCTCTGCTGATAGGAAGGTTAGTTATGATGTATAAAGTCAGATTTCTTTTGTAGAACATCTTCTTGCAGATCTTGCCTATATGTCAGGGGGAGCTTGGACAGCACAGCACAGCAGAGATTTCAGCATGTACTCAGGGGGAGAATAATCCTTTTCCCTTGATGTCAAAGGGGGAGGAAGGACCTTGAGTGACTTTGGGTTGCCATCAAGTCCAAAGGGGGAGATTATTGGCATTATGACACAGTTTTGGCACAGGTTTGGCTCGATGACATATGTTGTCCTTGATGGGAACTCACTCAAATAGTAGATCACAAAGGTAGTAGAAAATGAGATACCCATAGGTTCCTGTTCACAAAGCTGCAGATATTGGCAGGTTCCGCAGGTGCGCCGATCAAAAGGTGCGGACATATTCGCAGGCGTACCGAACAAAAAGTGCGGATGTAAAGTACACGCACTTTCATGCAGAGTAAAACGCGTGCACGTGGGAAATCTTATGGTTGGTCCATGGTATTTAGTCTGACATTTTTTATCCTATGGTTTTGGTCCATGGTTTTGCATCTAAACTATTGAACCCAGGTTTTGGGTCCCTAGTATTGGATCTCTATGGTTTTGGACCATGGTTTGAGTAAGGCCTAGTCTATAAAAAGGAAAGGAGATCATTTGGCTGGGTACAGATGTGTTGAATATCTTAAGAAGAGCAAGATCTGAAATATTGGTGATCAGTTGGTGAGTTATAGCTAGACCTGAATCAAGGAGAAACCTGAGCATTACAAGACGGATCTACTGATGGGTCGAGATCTCTTTGGCACATGATCAGATCTGTAAATCTGATAGTATGGGGTATAATTGAAGTCTAATAAATTATATATACCCGCAACTCCGACACAGCGCAGGTGCGGAGACCTGCAGGCTAGACATAGCACAGGTGCAGAGACCTGCAGGCTAGACACAGCGCAGACACGGATATACGCAGGGTTGACATAGTGCAGACACGGATACCCGCAGGCTCGACACAGTGCAGGTGTGGATACCCGCAGGCTCGACACAACGGGGGTGTGGATACCCGCATGTTTCTATTAGTGAAGTTGCAGACTTTTCTTGAAATATGTTTTAGCTGCTTTTGTCTATTACTGCAGTGTTCAGGGTTCTGAATTACTGTCTGGTTGCTGTGTGATGAGAAATTATTGATTTAGTATTTGTACAAGGAAGTTGGTTGATTGCAAATCTATTTGATGTTTGATTGATATTCATGGATCCAGTCTGAAAATTTATGAAACGTGGTCCCTAGAAGAAAAGAGAAGGTTGAAGCCTTCAGTAGGTCAACACCTACTTACTAGTATCTCAGCTAGTACAAGAGCTAAGGGGGTTGTAGCTCCCTTCCAGGAGAGTCTGGAGAACGAGAGAAGGTTGTAGCCTTCTACAGGTTGAAGCCTGCATGTTGGTATAAGACTGCACCAGTACAGAATCATTGTAAAAAGAAGTTTTAATTAAAAGAAGATAGAGACATATTGTAGCAGGTGATTTTCACCCACATTGGATTTCCACCTTATATCTTGTGTTCTTTGGTGTGACTATCTGCTCTGTTTTTCCTGTTCCTATTTACTGTTATATGGTTCTGACACATAGATTAATGATCAACATGTTAGAGTCGGTCTAGTTATCCCTCCGTCAGAGATAAAAGCTCTTTTGCATTTCATGATTAGGTGTCCCACCAGTTTTGATCAGTTGCATTTCGTTAGGCATGCCATAACTCTGACGGAATGGTTTGTGTCATTCATTCCCCTCGTGCATGGCACTGCTGGTTCAGGTTTAGTAATAAGTCTTCAAAAGTCATTTACAATCATGTTTCAAATTTTTAGGTCTAGGTCTAGGGTTGAGTCAATTTTGTCTTGAAAAGCCTTAGAAGACTAGCAGGCCAGAGGGATGTCTTTGATAGATCATCACTTCAATAATTTTCATCATTGTACATCTGGCTTAGGACTTCTCTTCAAAACTCTGTTTTGAAGATAAGTCGCCATCTCATTTTTGTAAAAAATTTCAAAATTTCAGTTCTTCAATCGTTCAAGTGCAGCCTTGGTCTCCTTTGCCAGAGCATATCAGAGCTATCCCTGCAAAAAATTATCAGAGAAAATCATTATTTCAACCAATTTTAAGAAGGAAACCAAAAAGGTCAGAGTGTATTAATTGTGACAAAGTGTCAACGACCAAACATAAGAAAATGGGTTTTGGATCAAGCAAAAATCAAAAGGAGTCTATATGAAGATATTTCTCCTCATTTGCAACCCATTCCACATTCCAAGAGTGAAGAGCATTGTTCAAAGGCGATTTTGTGAGTTTGTGAGCCAATTGCACCATTTCCAGGGTGTGCGGCGCATCAGGCGACAAAGTCCAGTGTTATTTTGTACGCGTGCGGTGCGTTGGGTGAGGCGCGCGGCGCATTGAATTTTATGCCCAAACTTTGTCCAAAACACACTCAAACACCTCTTCTCACGCATCAATTCACAGGTAGGCTTTTTCTCCACGGCTTATTCTTGGTTTTGAGAGGTTTATATAAAGGATAATGATATATTTTCCATGAAAAACCAAGTGTAAAAACCCTCCTTGTCCATTAATTTGCTGCAAGGATTTAAATGCCAAGATTGCTGTATGGTTTTCAAAAATAAATGTTGCCAAGGTTTTCCTATTTCCTTTGTTTCCCATTTCCTATATTCACCATTATTTCCCCCAATAATTCCTCATAAAACCTATACTTTTCTCCCTCAAATCCTAAATCCCTCCCTTCTATTACAAGCATATAATCCCTACCTCATCCCAAAACCCTAAAACTTCAAGATTTCCATGTTCCTTCCCTTCCCTAAATTCCTTGTTTTATTTCCATTTTCCCCATTTCCCTCATGTTTTCCCTTTCCTAACAATTCCCTTGTACATTTGTGTCCCCTTGGTCACAACATTTTGAGAAAAAGAAAAATGTCTATAGTCAATTTTGTACACAGTTGTATATGAGCATATATATATTCCAGCTACCTTGTTTCTAAAGAACATGTCAGAGACCGAGTCAGTATATGAGCAGGAATATGATAGTGATTCTACACCGGAGGTAAATGTGCCAAATGTGCCACGGAGGTATCACAAAGGTGGCAAAAGTGGACAGCATGTTAGGGAGGAGCCTACTTCTTTGGCTCAATTGCAAGCTTGCCCACTTGCAATGGATTGTTTTCGGTGCCAATCATGTTACCAATATTGTGAGATGATCTCACAACATCAGCATCATCGTGAACTAGTCCATCTATTTGTCCTTAATCTACAGGATGGTCATGTAAACCTTGCCGGAGTGGATTTTACCTTGTCACCCAACACTATTGCTCAGGCCACCGGGATACCAAATGTAGGGGAGGAATGGAGAAAACGCCAGATGCTAGACAGATATTACTATGAGCCATATATCAAGCTCGGATATATCAGACATTTGAGCGTATCCTTTCCTTTCAAATTCCTGAAAGATGAGTTTGCACCGTTGATGAAACTCATCATTCGATATTTCAGTTGTGATGGCAGATTCTCACGCCTCTATGCCTACCATGTCCGTTTGTTGATGCATTTCACATGGGTACGTATGATGAACATTTTGTTTTTCATGTGTCGTAACATAGAGAGGATGGTGCCTTTAGTACAGAGGAAGAGCCTGGCACATCAACACTGGAGCATATATCACTATGCATTGATCAAAATCATAGTGATGCATCAGTTGGCACAACAGGGTATTGCTTGGGAGGATTTCATCTCCCGTGATTACTTTTCCGCGCTACAGCCTCCTCCAGAGATAGTTCATGATGAGGGAGGGCCTTCACAGCAGTTTGACATTCCTGAGACCGAGCATGTTGATGCTCCAGTATATGTGACATATCAGAGAGGCCACAGAGCCTCATTTGCATCTGCACGACGAGTACTATCTCCACCCGGGGTGGAAGGCGTCTCGTTTGCATCAACAGCACAGCGAGTATTATCTCCACATCATGTGGAAGGGGTCTCACCTCCGTCTTCAGCACAAGTATAGATTCAGGATAGGGGCAAGAGACCCATGGTTGATGAGGGTCCTTCAGGAGGTCAGGATATAGGTATCATTGATGTTGATGCTAGCTCGCCTAACTCAGAGCTCAAGGAGATCATCCGAGAACAAAGGGCCGAGAATGAGTCGCTGCAAAAGAAATTGCAGATGGCTAAATGGGTGATCAACTACTTGGAGCAGCGCAACAAACAGCTGGAAGATGAGCATGAACTTTATGAGCTGCGGAAGATCCGGGAAGACCGGGAATTGGCCCGAAGGAGACCCGATGATTTGACACCCATTGATCGAGAATCAATGCTCATCCGGGTAAATAATCATTTGGAGAAGTTTTTGGTGAAGGAAAACAGGTACAAAGAAATGCTTCGCCACATGAAAACTCACTATTGGGCTCGCATGCCTGTTTGCAAAGCGAAAATGAAGATCCTCAAGAGGCGTTTGATTAAAGCGCAAAAACAATGCAAAAGGCCCGATCCACTTTGAGTTTTGGCTGAGGCTTCATTAGTTGAGCATGATACATGATAGAGGGTCTTTTCTCCAAAGTTGTGCAAATTTGGAGAAAATTTTGTCGTTTCAAAATTTTTGGCTTGCAAAATAGGTTTTTTGGCTCTACGCGTAGCGCGCAGTGCGCGACCCATAAGATGGGGAGGTCCAAATCACAAATGGCTTATAGTTTTGGATTTTTAATGATTAAATACACATGCTCAGACATTTCCAAGACATTTCATCAAGTTCTTGGGTGACCAAAAGGCTCAAAAACATCATGAAAATCACCTTTCTGCCACTTTTTGCACCAGCAGGAAGTACTTCTGGGAGACTGCACTTTGGGAGGGTCACATGGACACCAAATTGGAAAATTCTACTTGGGTTAGAAAGTAGACATCCAGGGCTTTCTAACAAGCCAACCTGAGCGCAATTTGGATGCCGGGAAGTGCCCCAAATGCAGGTGGAAAGGCGCGCGGCGCACAGGGTTTTTTGGCACAGTTTTTGTCCTCAGCTCAGCAAATGAAGCAATTTGACCATTTTTTACTTGTGATGGGATTTTTCACCCTTCTTGATGTAATTATTGGAACTTTATGTTTTTTTGACACTTATCTACCTATTCTATATTATTCATTCATAAAATAGCAAAAATTTAATGAATGAATTGGTTTCCTAGCTTATAGAGGCAAGTTGTTTTGACTGCCTAGATTTTAGTGCTTTGTTTAGAACTGGTTGAAACAGCTCCTAGGATGATGAGCTCGACCCCTAGAGGCAAGGGAATTTGTTTTCTTGCCTATATTATGTATTTTCTTAGTCATTTTCAGGGTTGGACTCTTGGGAATAGCTTGACACTCTATTGTACATATCTTATCTGCATTTTTGGCAAAGGAAAGACCAGGGTTTTGCAGCACTATTTGGGATTCATGTGGCTTTATGTGTTGATGGTGTGTTTCTTTCAGTACTTGTAAGTTGTGTATGTGTACCACTTCCCTTATTTAATCTTCTGCAATTGAACAAATGAAGTGTTAAGGTAGAATCCATAATTGGCTATGCTCTGCCTTTAAATTTGGTTTAATTTTCTATGTTTTCTTCAGTTTAAGGAGAATCCTTGAGACTTCCTTGCTCTCCTTATCTCCTCACCAGTCAGATATATCCATTCAATCAATTTAAAGGCATCAAAACAATCACCTATTTTTCCCCAAGTAGACCTCTGCAAAAGCTGTGCCTCATCCCCGTACCCAAAATTGCATTTCCCTTGAATTCAACAAAACCTCAAAAAATCAATACTACAGTCCTTGTACTTCATACCTAGCCTAAAATTAGTCATCAATTCAAGTCATCTCAACCTCGTTGATTATCTTTTGCCAAGATTGACCCGGAGAGAGCCCTCTCCTGTCCTCGTAGGGCTAGCTACGAGGCTGAGCGTGGTTTGATGTAGCCTTGAGTCTTACC
>APFE031651444.1:0-17086 GCA_000404065.3 Pinus taeda
GGGTGGCATGGTGTGGCATGGGTCAGTTGGTGGGGAAGAGGGGTCAGGGGGTGTGGGGGTAGGAGATGTGGAAATTTCCCGCCACTCTGTGGATGGACAGGGTGGTGTCGGTGGGCTTCTGTCAATTCTTAGTCTTAATATTTTTTTAATTTTAATTATCTGATTATACAAATTAAAAATTTATGACATATTTTCGTTGGGGATTTAAGTTAATATGTTTTCGTTATATACTGATTTATGTGTTTCTATTTTTCAGGAAAATGGCATCAAAGAAGATTTTTGTGAATATGTCTGGACCAAAGACTCTTAAATGTGCATCTTCAAAAAACATTGGTGAACAAACTCCACCTGAGCTCATGGCTACAAATCTTTCAAGTGCCTCAAATGATAAGAATATGATTTTAGACTGGAAGAGTTCAAAAGACGTGAAATTCCCATCAAGAATCTGGTATGTGAAAGAAAGAGAAAGCCAAAATGTGAATATATATCTATATATTGATATACCGAATGAAAATGGAATTTTTGAGCTAATGAGAAGAGTCATAAGTATGTGTTCGGTACCAGACACTGAAGTTGTTTACATACTTACAAAGCTCCCAAATCACATGAAAGGATTAAATATTGACTAACATATTCATTGTATGACACAAGAGAAATGTCTACAAAGTTGTGTAAACAAATCATAAATGAGATGAAACAAAACATCGTAAGTATTGTTATTTATATTTGTATTTTTCTTTCTTGAAAGTGTCTTGCTATATTTTTTTAATTTTGTTTTTATTGATATATGATATTTTGTTTGGCAGAATTTTCTTGAAAGTTGTTCAATTAGGTTGGGAGGCATTCATTTCATAGAGCTTGATATCTTGAAAGTTGTTAACAATTTTTACTCAGTGTCAGAAGAAGATATGGAAAATAAGCAAAATGTAGTAATTGATGATGCTACAAAACTACATCCAAAGAATAAGAAAAAAAGGCCTCTGGTGGATAAATCTAGCAAGGGTAAAAAAGTTACTTTTGAGAACGATGAAGTTGAAATTTACAGTGAAGAATATGTTGCCATTACTGAAGATGAGATTGGAACTGAGAAGAGCCATAAAAAACCAAAAGTAACAATGCCCAAGAATAAATTTGTTGGGAATGTTATGACCAAGAAAAGTAAATTTGAAAACTTTGAAGTAGTCATTACCAGCAGTCAAGAACCTAGTGAAACTTCAAAAGAAAGTAGAGAAATAATTACACCAGGAGCTGATTTAGAGGATGGAATTATCAAAACAAAACAAAATGCCATTCGAGAGAATTTGACAAAGAGAAACTTAATTGATGGTGGTCGCACATTTTAGCTTAATGTCAGGAAAACCTATAAAGCAAGTGAAGGACAATGTCAATATCAAGTTAGAAAGCCACATCATCTGCATGTTCACAACTTGAAGACATTGATGAGATACAATCCATATGTTCATGTGGTTAGTTATGTGCTTCTTGTTGATCTACTTCAAGTTCCCAACAAAGAAGCATTTGATAAGTCAAAATGTTTTGAATACAATTATTATGTACTTGGGGGGAACCATTCTGTAGAAGCTCAAAGATAATTGATGGAGGAATATCCTAATAACCCGTGTTTTGAACAATGAAATGTATCATTTATGTTGGTTTATCAGATACAAAAGAAAATTTAGTGGCATGGGATCATAATTCAGATAATGAATATAGGATGTGTATGACTTTCATTCAAAGGGTTAGATTTATTCATAGTGAATTTCATGAAAAATGTGGTGGGGATAGGATAAATGTTACTGCAGATTTACGAAAGGAATGTTGTATGGAAATAGGTTATCAAATTGAAGAGAAAACCAATTCAAAAGGTGGAAAAAACAACAAAAATAGTGATTTATTCAGAGGTGTTGATAACATTTTCCAATTGGAATTTAGAACTCGAGATGTTTGGAAGTTGATTGATGAGATTTTTAGCATGTGGGAAGACATTGCCATTAAAAACCAGAAGGTCAAAAAGTCTAAGCCATTGATATGTAGCAACAATAAATCGGCTCCTAAAATGAAGAAGCTTCTAAACGATATAACTATCACACCTTGGAGGGTGATGCAAGGAGTGAAAGATGAAAAAATTGTCAAAGCAATATTATCTCGTGTGAAGTCAGGGGAATTATCATTGAAGGAAATGTGTGAAGAATCTCAAAAATAAGTTTGTCGAATTATTTTTATTTATTTCTAGATTATATTTATCTTTTAAATAAAACATGTTGTTCTTGGTAGTATTTGTTATACAAATCATTATATTAAATTTTTGTTACTTTATATATGTAGTCACAAAGTTTACATGAAAATTCAAGAACAAATGGTTAGATTTTTGAATGAAAATTGTTGGGATGATGTTGTACGCAACTATCGAGATTCAAGTTGTACATCAACATTAAAAGCTTTTTATCTTGCATTTAAAAAGATATCTTGATTTATACATTCATTTTTATTTATGTGTGTGCTATTTTTAATTTATAACTTACACATATATTTGTTTATTTTATAAAGGATGATGAAGGATGATAATGGGGCACCAAATAGTTTTAAAACCTTTATTGAAAAAATAAAGATCAAAAGACTCATGAAGCAACGTATTAAGAATGTTGAACCTGACACCATTCAATATCAAGTAATACAAGACGACTCTGAACACATTGCTAAACTCATACCTAAAAGGGATTATGCCCTAGCCATTGCAGATATTCCCCATGGTTTCAATATTCCAAACATTGACTGTGATAGTGACCCTTATATTTATCAAGCTCTTAGTAAAGTGGTTGCGGGATTTGTAGAAGTCACGTCATCACCATTATGGAGATTTGTGACATTTCATTCAGACACACAATTGGCAATGATATTGTCAAGCTTAAATGGGAAAACAAATTCAATGATGCAACTTACATGGTAAGACATTTAAAATGTATATTTGATTAATGTTGAAAAATTCATTTATGTACAAGTTAATTGAACTTTTATTATTTCATGTTAGAGGCAAAAGTCAAATCTTCTTAACAATGACAATCAGCAATTCATAAATGATTGTGAGTTCATTCATATTGATAGTTGGGCAAAAGATGATAGCCATATGTCTATGATTTTAACTCGGATAGACAGAAAGAGTTATAGCCAAATACTGACTTATGATGATGTTGTAAGAAAACTAACATATGAAGACAAAGAATCAAAAGGAGGAGAGTTAACATTTATCAAAAACCACAATTATTGATTAACTATTTTATAGACATATGTTCAAATGAAGAAGATTGGGTTCTGGATAATTCCTCGATCATTATTTCTTTTGTGCTTGATTATTAGGTACAACACTAGCATGTTACCTTCAAAAAGGAAGAAATTGCATTGCAATTGAAAAAGATCAAGTACAGTGCAATTTCATTAAGCAAATAATTAATGCTCCTCAATTTCTTCCAGATGCAATGCAAGAAATTGGGTTGAAGAAAGGGGAATTTAGTGAATAATGTGTCGCAAAAAAGGCAAAGGAACCCCAACGACCATTACATGGAATGTTTGGAAAGACATATGTTGGGAGATTCACAGACATCAAAGATCCATTAGAAGAGGAAGATGAGCAAAAGGAAGCAAAAAATATTGTTGAAGAAGACAACTATGAAACTCTAGAGGACGAAGAGTTTGGATTACGTGACATTGTTGATTAAATTTAAGCTATGTTTGGAAATCAAGCTTTGCAATGTTTTGACTTTGACATTTTATGGGAAGAATAAACACTCAATTAGGGTTGTGATCTCTTTAATATTTGTAATATGTGGTTTTTGCATTGATTTTTAAGTTAATCATTATTTTTTGAAAAAAACAAAAGTGATTATTATTATTTTTTTGACATGAAATTCATAAAAAACTATTATTTAACCATTTTTAGTTAAAATTTTCGTATAAAAATTGTGATTTTGACATGTCAATTCTACCAAAGAAATTATCAAAACGTGTAGTTTTTTTGTTAAATTTATGTTAAAAATGGTTTTTTTTTTTTTTTGCTGGGCAAAGACTAAATTATTTATATTAAAGAAACAAAAAAAGTATTTACAAGAGGTTTTAACCTCTGAGAGCGTATGTTCAACTCTCTGTCAAATCTTTTCATGTCAACCTTATTCCTCTGCTTATACATGCTAGAGGACAAAATTACATCAACAGGAAGAGTTTTTACAGCAACATTATCAGGCATACTAAACCCAAAATTTTCCAGGAATAAAAAACAAGTAACAAAAAAGCAGGGACTGCATGCAACATGTCGTCGATTGCTGCCTTCCTCGAAATGTAGCGGAACAAAAAAACACCTTGCGCCTGGAACCGAAGGCTTACCCTTAACACCACGTCCATTACTTGTGCTACTTTTGTCGGTCCTCTGCTTCACGTTCCAGTTCGTGCTTCTTTCGGTCCTCTGCTGCACGTTCCGGGTCACGTTCCCATGTGACCTCCATCCCATCCGGAATGTCTTCAATTCGTTCAATATCAGGCGGCCGTTTTAGGTACAGGGTGTTGGCGAAATAGTCATGAGGCTCCTCATCCCTCACCTTGCTCTGAGGTGAAGAAGGCTTGCTGTCGTCCACATCCGGTTGAACATCCGTTGTAATCTGAGATATTTCCATGGGCTCTTTGCCTTTCACGCTGCCAATTTCCCTTAAGGCTTCAGCCTGCTCCGCCGAGTACCCAAGGGTACCCTCTTCTTCGAGCCTGCTCTGTGACTCAGGGCTATAGGAACTGCCAGCCAAATCCTTAATCTTTGTAGAATTATCCGAGGAGGGAGGCGTCTTTTCCTCTGTCTCTGCCTTCCAGCTTCCCTCCTCATCATCCTCCTCTGAAAAAATAACAGTGATGAGGGCCTTGACAATGGGCTTATTCGTCCTGCATCTGTAATGAAAATTCGTTGATTGAACCGAATTGCTAATGGCGGAACCGGAGTACTCTGAATCGAATGAGGGAGGCGACGCATAGGCCAAGGGAGAGATGCGCCGTGGGCTGGATTGACCCCTTCCTCCTGTGCCTCCCCACTGCCCCGAATTGCGCCCACGGCGCGGAGTAGCACGAGTTCGGGGAGCCATAATAGAAACAAAATTATCAACTTCTCCTTGAGGAATGTGCCGAGCTTTCAGATTCCCTCGTCCTCCTTTAGAATTGCCAGTGGAAAACGTGTGATTCAGGAATTTCCCCCGATGGCCATGCAGCCCAGCAGCCAACCTCAAAACCTCCCTTAAATACTGTGAGCGTAAAACATGAGCTGGACAGGGGATGGTCTTGAGGGTGGGCTTGCTGCCCTGAGAGCCTCCCTCCTCAACACTGGACTGAACTGCGCACCTAACAGTGCCTGAGCCGAACTACAAACAAAATAGGTGGAATTTTTTCGCCATCCTGTGATATCGACCTGCTATTCCTTGGGAACTCGAACTCATTGAAGGGCAATTAAGTCCCATAAATGCTCTTGGGGTAGAGGCGAGCCCAGAACTAGTTAACACCACCTGCGTGAGGCGTGGCCTCCTGTACGGTGCGTGTGGGCGACACATGGATCTTAAATGCAAGGAATGACACCCGCATCCGGGTAAAATGGTTATTTTTATGTCCATTGTTAAAAAATATTGTTTTTTAGAAACAATTATTTCGTGTGGATTGAAAAATTAATTAAGGATGTATAAATATGTAGAATATCGAAAATTCAAAATATTGACCTTCTAATTTAAAAAATACAAAACAATAAAACCTCACTACAAAAAAAAATAAAAAACAAGAAAATATGAAGAAAACGACCACTTCAAAAATTATCAAATTTATAAAATAATTATTTACATTTTATACATTAGAAAATTTAAAGCCAAAAAACAGGTCTTTTAAAAAAGGGTTTGATGCACAATACCCACTTTTTGAAATCAGCATGAAAATCACTACCATTCTAAAATGTAATGTACATAAAAAAATTTAAAGTGTCAAAAACTATGGTCTAAAAAAAACATGTGTTTTGCATCACCCCTTTTCAAAATCAGGTCACTTTTTTGTTATCTCTACGAAATGGGTAACAATATCAGTTCCCGTTTCAAAGTTTACATTGATATGCAATAAAATATTGTTGATTCTACATGTCTAGAGTTGGAAACAATAACGAATCCAAGAAAACTTTAAACCATTGATCATACTTCCATAATAAATCACTAACATTCGGTAAATCTCCTTGATTTTGCAACACACTTAGACTCCGCATTTGGTTTCTGGAACTCCTTTAACAAATCCTACATGATGTCTCTCAATGATATACCTTGTCCTCCTAGCATGATATTCTTGAATTTCATATAGGAGGTTAACATGTGATCCCTAAAAGTGGTCTCCAACTATTCTACATTTTTCTTGTTCATCTTGCACTTACTTGACAAGGTATGTTTCCTTGAGCACAAGAAGATGTTTATGAGGGTCCTTTGACCTGACATAGTTAAAATATGGCATTCACATGGAAGGATAAACATCCATCATGGTTCTTTACACACTTATTATATGTGATACTTTTGGCTAATTCAAAGGTACCTTGGGTTCTATATGACTACTTCCATTATCTTGACCATCTTTACTATTCTTCTCACTAACTACAACAACTTATTGGATGATCTTATTTCTTGGTTTGGTGATGTGTGTGGGGTCATGGGTTTTATGCAGGGCATGGCCTACACAATTTTACTATGATACATTGTTTCTTATTGTTCTAAGTTGATTCAAAGGCTTCCTTCCTTGCTCATTCTTATTTTGTTGCATAATTCTTCGCTATATTCTATGTATGAAACACAAATGGGTAGGTGTTCTGCACTTATTCCTTCTTCCCAATATTCAGTGTGTTTCCTTCTTTTCCCTTTTCTAAACTCTCTTACTATCCTTCTATCTATCTCAGGTTCCAACACAAACCTATATCTTACTTGGCTACTCTGTGAAAATATCGCTACATTGTGAAACACACTGTTGTCTTCTTCCATTGTGCTTTTGTCCTATGTTGATGTATGTGCTCTAACCCTTCATTTATCTTTTGTGCTTTTAGATCTTTGATGTATCGACATCCTAAGATCATCTTGTGCTTTACTTACTCTATTGTATACCTCACCATTATTCCCTCAGGCTAGCCTCTCATCAACCCCATTGCATGCAAAGCAAAACAACCACTCTTTGTCTTGGATTTCAGTTACATTACTCCTTTTTCATACCATAACATCTTTATCTAGGTGAATAATGATCTCAAGAAACTTCATCTTGAAAACTTTTCTCTTAATTGCATTATATAAATGAGTGCCTTCAATTGAAAAATCAACAATGTAACCCTCCAATATGCTATCTAACTAGAAATTAATTTCACATGGGAATTTGTTATTCACAAAATTTACTCTTCCTATGATTTCTCGATTCCATTACTATGGTGCAATAGAGCACCAATTTTCAACCTTTTCTGATAGTCTTAGCAACCACTCAACTAGAATAATGAAGAATTCAACAAAGAAAATTTTGTGTAAGTTTGTAAAGGCATACTTTTGCAGCCATTCTTTCGAATTTATTTTTGGGTTTCTGGTATGTTTTGTTGCAAATTCGTGTTCCTTCATATTTATCCACTATTTTATTTCTTCTTTCGTTTTCCTCCACATCCCCTTCAATCATCAATCCTAGTCCTAACATAAAAACAATTTGTTGGAGCATAGAGGGCAGACTTGTATGTGAAATAGCCAACAAAACCCCTCATACATTAATCCTTTCTACATCACCCATTAGCAGGTGAAGTCTCACCCAAGGCATATATGAGGGATTATAGGAGCCTAGATAGATATGTAGTGATGAAGGAGATTTATGTTCTGCATTTTTCATTAGTCTTTTCCGGATATCTTAGTCATCTAAAACCAAAATTTTAGGTATACACCTTTTTGCACAGTAAATCCATTATGTTCATCAGAAATATAAAACACAAAAAAAATAGTTCAATACATTATGCACAGGCATAGGAATAAAAAAAGATATTCTTTAATATTGCAATCTCTCCATTACATTCCAATTGTCATGCCTTACGAACCTAATAGATTAATTGTTATAGTGTGAAACCTTTACAGAAAATTAACTACATGATTAGAATACTAAATTATCTTGCCTATCACATATGCATGGCTCCTTATTACATCGTGGATTTATCTATTTATAGTTTTACATTAGGGTGCAACGTTGACGAAAAATCTACTTTCACTATGCGCTATAACCCACAACCTAAGCCCAACATCTTTCCTTCTTTCTCACATTTCACGCATTGACCCTTCCCTAAGTTTTCTACATGGTATCCTTCTCTGTGGTGCACCTCTGCACATATACAAAAATATTTCCTCAAAATTCTTCTCCAAAACAGATCTATGATGCTAATGGGTTGGCTCACGAAGACATGCACTCCATTAAATGTAAAAATATTCTAGCTACTATGCTGAAGATAGATTTGAGGAAAGCTTATGATAAAGTGGAATGGTCCTTTCTCATGACGATCTTGCTTCAGATTGGTTTGAAGTTTGATGTGGTTTCCTAGATAATGGGTTGTGTGAGAACAACCAATTATGTTGTTTTAGTAAATGGTGAGCCATCATATTTTTCTAGAGTTTCACATGGCACTCATCTAGGTAGTCCCTTATCACTTTATTTATTTTTGCTCATCATTAAAGGATTGAGTATATTAATTATGGAGGAAAATTTAGAGGGTAAAATTAAAGGAGTAGACTTGGTTAGGAGATGGAGATAAACCACACTAATATTTTGTTTTCAGCTTGGGTATTGTTGAGGAATGGAAAATATTTAAAGGGATTTTGCATTGTTTTTCTAGGGCATCAGGTAGGGAGGAAAGCTTGGAAAAATAATTTTATTTGAACAACAACTTGGATGAAGCCCAAGTGAATTTGATCCAAGAAGCCTTTCCTTTCAGGTTTGGCTCCTTAAATGACAACTTTAAATATCTTGGTTTCTTCATAAATCCTAACAATTATCGAACTGCAAATTTGTCATAGTTTGTTAAAGAGGTGGAAAAACACACTTTTCATCGGTGCAATTAATGGCTTTCATTAGGAGGCCATCTGATCGTTAATAAAATGGGCCTTGGAAAGAATATTAATCTTTTGGTTGAGTTTAGAAAAATTCCCTAAAAATATTTTAGGTGCTATAAAAAAATTATGTATTTATTTTGTTTGGAATGGAAACAAGCATGGGAGAAGAATGACACTAGTGTCTTGGAACCATTTGTTTCTTTCAAAGTCTTTGGGCTGTTAGGGCTTACATGATATAGAGAGATTTGGCCTAGCTCTTGTAGTCAAGAGGTGTTGGAGTATGTTTTTTCACAATATTATGTGGAGTCTGGAAATGAGGGTTAAATATTTGAAATCCTTGTTGGTTTTCTGTTGGATAAAGCAAGAGCCAAAATTGACTAGGGGAGGTTCTGTGATTTGGAGGAATTTGGTAAGTGGTCTACAAGCTTTGTAGAAATGGATTTTGTGGAATATTTAGAACAAGGCTAAAGTTCTTCTTGGTAGTGACCTTTGGATAGGATGCCATGGTCACCATAAAATACCTTATAGGCTAGTGAAGTTTTTAAATCATCTAGTTATATTACTATCATTGATGTTGCTAAGAAGGTAGATGCCGCTTCAAATAGTCAAGAGTGGCTTTCAACTCAAGGTTTTTTCTTGTCTCATGCTTGAGAATGGAGCTCTTTTGTATTGATTTTGGGTAAAGTTAGTATTGTAATTAACTAAGAGGAAGGTGGCATTATCAATTGGTCTAAGATAAAAAAAAAAAGTTGAATTATAATAGCCAAATCTAGATCTGATGCACTAATTCAAGATAATCCTCTTGCCTCTTCAAAATGGTGGCACATATTACTATGGAAGGGACAACGGCCCCTTAAATGTAGGTTGTTCCTTTGGTTGTTGTTGGAAGGAAAAATATTGACTTGGTATATTCTTGTTAAGCAAGGCTGGGTAGGTAGTGGATTATTTGTTCTATGTCTAATGAAAGAGTAGTCTATTGTTCATTTATTTATTCATTGTCCTTTTGTAATTTATGTTTGGAAGATAGCTTTCTCACGTTTTAACCATGATTCCTTGGAATGGAATCTCTGTTAAAGAGTGTCTCTGAACTTGGAATCAAAGATTTATTTCCTCTTCCCTTGAATTCCTTCCAATTTTGTATTGTGGGGAATTTGATTAGGGAAAAATGGTTGTCTATTTGAAGACTCTGCAATTTTCTCTGAGTTTATTGCACATAATGCAAAATAGTCTTGTCTTGAGCAAGTGAAATTGTTGAAAGGGAAGAAGGTCAGGCTTATCAAATATATGGAGCTTCCAATTGGTATAGTATGGGGATTCTTTGATTGAGCTAGTCAAACAGGGTTTTGTGATGTAGGTATAGTCATTTTCTTCTCCCATAATCTAATGATTTAATACAAACTAGGTATAGGGAAAGCCCCAATTTCATAGTTGAACTCCTTGCTGTGTGGTGTGCCATGAGGATTTCCTTTTGGACATATGTTGAAGTATTCAAATTGTATGGGGATTCCGAAGTCCTTGCGGACTAGTTCATTGGAAGAGTTGCCTTAATGGTCCTTCATTTAGAATCATGACAAAGGAAAATCTGCTAGCTACAAGAGCAATATGATGATGTGCAAGTTCTTCATACATATAGGGGAAATAATGCAATGATGTGCAAACTCTTCATACATATGGGGAAAATAATGCCATAGCAGATATGTTATTAGAGGAAGCTCTACTATTAGATATTGGGTTAGCTCCCATAGTAGAGGTGTTTAATGGTATTACATGGTACTTTTTGTCCTTTAATTTGTTTGACCAAATTCAAATATGATTTAGTTAAGTTTCAAGATATTTTAAAGGTCTAAGATATATCTGAGAGTTTATTCTCAACCAAGTTATTCAAGTTATCAAATGTGCTACTATGCAACCAAGGGATTGTACTTTTTGATCTCCTATGGAAAGTATGTTTTTTCTAAACAAAATAAATAAACTAAAATCCACAACTTGTTTGAATAATTTGTGTGAGGCTCAAGATCAAAGTAATTTGGGTGGAGGCCTAAGATCAAATTAACATGGCAATTGGAGTAAATACATAACTACATAGACTAATTTAGGTGATGGCCAAATCAAATTACCATGGTGATTGGAGTAATTTGAGCTAGACTCAAAATTAAACCTATTGAGTGACACCAAAGAGTATAAGGAACAACTCGACATTTAGTGAGCAAAATATACAATGCCACGAAGCTTTATATCCATTGTAAAAATCCTAACAATTATTTGTAACCCATAATACTTGACATATTGTTTGTATAATATTCAAACTTGTAGGCTGCACTTTACGGGCCCATGAAAAAAATATTGGCGAGATTGAGTTCTCGAAGCTATGTGAAGCTGGCTATGTGACCAGGAACCATCCTGAATAACATATTGTCGGAAAGGTCGACTTTCTCAATGCAACGATATTGCCTATTTCATTGGAAATTTAACTAGACAGGACTTTATATGGCAGGGAAATCAATGTGACCTGCCTTCCATAACTGTTGCAGTGGACACCTTCCCAGCTACGCAGATTGACTTCTTGAAAGGTTGTCCTTTCTCCAGCTTGGAAGAACATTCGAAGAATCTTAAAAAATTGATTGATTTCTAAATTCGCGATTCCATCCTCTGACAGAGAGTTTAACGCTGCAAATCACAGGTAATCGGCCAAAATATTTGACATGAGCCTAGAACATTAAACATTATTAGGCACTGAGGTTTATATCCTTACATTCTCTTCTTCCCTGCTCTGCTATTTTGTTCAAGAAACTTGAAGAACACCATGACCAAGTTGGCTGAGTCTTGGGTAAATATAGTGTTAGTGACTCCAATAGTCGGTGACCAAAAAAAACTTGGTAATTCTACCCTCTTTGACCATAAAATTCATCATACTATTCAGACATCTCACTCTACCAGTGAGAATGGTCATCATACTATTCAAACATCTCACTATAGCAGTGAGAATGATGACTCGTGAGACCAGACCACATTCCACAACCTTGATACCAGATTATAAGAAACCATGTTGTATTTGACAAGAGTCTTAATCATACCATACATAAAAGTAATAATAACACAGACCCTTTCGATCAGATCAGTGGTTTCCATACGATTCTCGCCCCAAGACTAGGTGGAGTCTTTTCCTTTTTTTCAATAACTAACCTTCATAGAACATTCGTTTATAACGAAATTCGAATGCTAAACATCGGCTGGTGCCTTTAGTCATCGATATGTTTTACGCGACAGTTACGTGCCACTACAACGGATTTCACTTGACAACAACAGTATTTTCTATCCATTATTTTGGTAGGCCTGGTTTTTTTCTGGGAAATTGCACAAGATTTAAATCTAATACTTTTCTTTGTACCAGAACTCACTTTTACAGGCATTTCCAATTAAGCTACTCCCATCAGATTATTTATTAACATATAATTAATAAACATAAAAAAATTAAAAAAAATAATTTTATATATATATTAAAAAAAACTTTAAAAAATTAATTAGTAACATATAATCTATTTTTTTTTATATATCCTTGGGTGCAAGCTAGGACAAACCACCATGTGATTTTTGTTTCCATGGTTACAAGATCAAGGGAAACAAAGGATGGGGTTGGCATGGCCACCCTATCCCATGTGTAAAGATTTAGAGATGTAGGCATGAGTAATGGAGGTGAGATCTCTCGCGAGGAAAGATATTGAAAGGTGGAAAACATTGGCAACCTAGTATCATTTTTGGTGCAACATAGAAATAATTTTAATCCTTGTTGAGAGGAGGGATGCAGGAAGAACACCCAGATGAGAGGAGGAATGGCATCCATCTTGTTCGAGGATGACCAAGGTTGGGCATCACAAAATGAATGCCTGTGGGTATGTTATGTTTCCTTTTCCCCTCCCTTCGATTCTTATGTGTCACTTGGATGATGACAAGTTTTGTGAATGGTTCATTTCCTAGCGTTAGTACTAGCTGGTGATTTTGGGGTATGTCTGGAATTGGGTTTATATGAATTGTTATTTTTGCCCAAGGCTCTTTATCACCCTCAACCTGTGTTTATTTATTTAGCTTGGAGAAAGGTTCACAGTTGGAATTATGGTCCCATCCCATGCTTGACAGGTAGAATATGAGATGCTTAAAATAGGGAAGATGGGGTTTTTTGGACTCTTTTATATGTCCCTCAGAATCATTTAGCCATGGTCCGCTTTGAGGCTAAAGGGACTGCTTATGGAACGTAGCCAAAGGCTAGGAATTGCATGGGCAAGAATCTCTCGTTACTTTCCCAAGTGAGATTGTAGAGGCATTATGAGGATACCTCCCTCCAATTTTATGTTAATTATCCTGCTTATGGCATGCTTCCCTATAATTTACTGTACTTGGACCATCTTGGAGAAAATGTTTGGTTAATGAGATCTCCTATCTTAGTAGGTTTAAGCTATCACAATTTGTTGTTTGTCGTCCTCTTAGTATAATGTTTACATAGTTAGCACTTGTTGAAGATAATTCTAAGAATTCATATTGAGGTATAGGATTTGGTGGTGAGTCTTGAATACATAACCCTCAAGACACAAGGAATTGTTGGATAAGGAACGATTTGTCTTGCCTGGGTATGAGGTGTCACAACACCACCACACCTAATCAAGGCCAAGGATAAGGAAGGGGGATGTACAATGGAGGTCGAGGTGATGGTCAATGGTGAGATGGGAGAGGGAGGGGTTGGGGAGGTGGTTCTTGCCGAGAGGTGGAGGGAGTTGCGTTATATAGAGCCTTATCCTCGACCCAAGTAGGCTCCACACTAGAAGAGTGGGAGGAAAAGTTGGATTCTAGACCAAAACCAGGCATGGCAAAGTTAGTGTGTGACTGGGGTAACATTATAGTAGACTTGAGACAAATCAGAGGGAGAAGGAATCTACACACTCAAGCATTGCTTCTATATTAGAGAATGAAGACCTTGATGGTCAAAGTCATGGAAGTGGCACCAAGAGATCCCTTATAGACACAAGGATAGTTGGCCTTGCTTAGTTAGGTCATATAACAACTGATTTTTGACATGAATTAAGTGAACAAACGACTAGAGAGAATTGGAAATCACATCCCATGTATTCCTCCATCACCCAAGCCCGAACCCACTGCAAAGGATCCAACTCCAATTGATTCATTCGATGATTAGTGATTTTTATTTTAAGTTAGTAGCATTTGAGCATTGTAAAGTTAGTGTTAGAAGTTAGCATGATATTTCATTGTTTTTAGTGTTACTATACTTGATCAAGACTTTTAAATTTTGGTTAGGCCATGACTTCACTAGATGGTCAATAAACTTGGTTTCTCTTTTGGTAGGTTGAGACCATCTAGTTCTTTTTTGAACTTGCATGTTGAATCTGCACTAAATTTTAGGTTCAAATATCATGGGAGGGGTTAACTATGAGAGACACCTTTGGGGGATTAAACTATCCCCAAATACATGTGTGTGTATGTGTGTGTGTATTAAAACAAAAAAATATCTAATTAATAAACATATAAGAATTTAATACTATCATGCTCACTTGTGTCTACAGAAGGGGCATATGTAAGCACCTAGAGGTTATATTGGTAGTGGCTAGAATGGACCCTGTGTGAGGCTCACTTGTTTTTGTAAAAAAAGGCATAAGTAGGATTCTCTAGGTTATAGTGGTAGTGGTTGGAATGGACCACATATCATGCTAAGTATGAGACCTCTACTAAGAAAACAAAACAAAACATATATAAAATTAATGTTTCACATATCATAATAAAAACTTAAATTACAAAAATTACAAAACATATTAAAGAAACATGAGAAGAATAAGTATATGTAATTATATGCATTATCAAGGTTTTTAATAAAATTAAACATGAGAGTATTTCTATATATAAAATAGTGAATATATATAAATATAAATATTATTATCAAGAACCAACATATATTTGTCTTAACTTCATATCTGCAAAGTGCCTAAAAGAATTAAATCTTTTGAGGTGCAAATTTTTCTTCATGCCTTATACTCAGAAAGAGGTTTGCATCTTGAGATATTTGACTTTTGTAAACACTTGATGGATCAATTCTAGTTTATTTATTTATAAGAATGGATAACTAGTCACTATTTGGATGAGGTTTAGGTTTAATTTTGATCGGTTGTTATTATGAGGGTCATGTTAGGTTACTGCCAACAACTCGGAAGCAAAAATAACAAATTTTTGAATTATCAAGAACCAATATGTCTAGAAACACACCTTTAAGTGAAGTTCCATTTATCAAAGTCGACTCTCATATTATTAATTCAAAAATTACATGTGCGAGATAGTTTCCTTCACAGAGCATGTTCAAACCTCATGGTAATGGGTTGTGAGTGAAAGTCACGTGAAATAAAAATAAACTATTTAATGGGACATATAGGCTCTACCAGGTCTTAGACCTAGTTATTTTCAATTCTCATGAGAGTTAGACTACACAGCTCGGAAACCATAAGACATGTTAACGTACCTCGGAAACCATAGACATGTTAACATACCCATAGGTGGTTACACCTTAAAAAACTATATTGAAAACACACTTAAGTAAATTAAAACTCACAGTATATCCTTGCTTTAAATTCTACATAAACCATACCATAACAATTCACAATCTGAATAATTAAAACTAATAATATTAATGAACCACCTAAATTCAAACCCTAACTAATCTTCAATATTGTGATTTAACATCCCAATGGAGTTAACAATATCAAATATTAAAACTAATAATATTAATGCAACTACCTAAATTAAAATCCCAACTAGAATCAAATCCCTAACTAGTTTTCAATATGGTGGTTTAGTGTTTGGAAGACCGTCAATAAAATTGGAAAGATATATATGTTTAAGTGGACATATTTCTTAGTGCTACGAGGGAAGGGTAATCCTCAAATAATAAGGTAGCACCATGTATACAATTTAAATTCAACGATCAATGCTTATTTTAGTTGTCTATTTCAAATCAATGGAGGTAATGTTGGAGGCATGGATAGTTTGAAGTTTTATGCTCACATGTTTCCTATTTCAGTCATGGTAAGGCAATGCCGAAATCATAAGGTAATACCATACCCAATAGAGGTAATGTTGAAGGCATGGGCTATTGGGTACTTATAATACTAGTGATTACCCCATTACTATTGTATTTGTACCCCTTATTAATATCGTTGTGCCCCTATTGTCCCCATATTGTTATTATTGTGCCCCATAGAATCCCTCTATTGTTATTTTTGTGGATTTATATTATTATTGTTAGGTCGGCTCGGTTATATTGTGACTCCTTAAACTTCTATATATAGAAAGGAGGATTTGTCATTTGAATCATCCAAGAATTGTTCATTTATGTAATGTAAAGGAGGTTGCCCCCTCGAATAGGCCGAATTATAAGGCGTTGATCTATCTTTTCTATCTTTTCTTGAGCTGGTTTCATAACATTTGGTATGAGAGCTTTGGATTCTAGGGTTTCGCTGCTCCAAACAGGTCATCGTGGAATTTTCGCTATAAATTGTTTTATGTGATGTTTCAGAAGCTAAAAACCAAACCCATTTGAGACGACATCGTGCTAAATCTTAGGTCCGAATTTCAAAGCTTTTAGCGATACATTTTCGGAGACATGATCTCAGGAAGTTGGTCCTTTTGAAGAATCCTAAATTACATTCAAACCCGGTGACCTAGGGAAAATCATCATAACCTTCTCTCTAAGCATCAGATTGAAATTTCATAAGAAGGTACAGAAAGAGGACAGATTGTAGTTTCATGTATAGAATTTTCAGAGCCAAAGGTCAAAACAGGGACACGTGGCACGTCGTACAAGTTCGCTCTATTGAATTAGTCTATAATCATGTCACTTTGGGAGATTTGGCATAACACTTCATTGGAGAATCCAATTGGGGTCAAACTAGTGGCATTGGAAAGAGGACACATAGGGCTACCACAAGCCACAATTT